>JABXWE010012363.1:0-21982 GCA_014611495.1 Limonius californicus
TTATTTTGGGTTACCGTTTCACTATTTTGTTTTGTCTTTCTAAGTTTGAATTATGTTGACAGTTTCTTTGGTGTTGAAAGTGCCGAGTATTGTTTTTTTCCGCGCTTGACCTCGGACGATTCCCAGAACTCACGTGTCCGTTATTCTAGAACTTTTCATCACATGTTGAAATATGGTACAACCTTTTTGGGGGAATGAGAGGTCGTGTTGCGTTTTTCAAGAAATCAATTTTGGATCTCTGATGACTCCGGTTCTCCGAAAATTCCATCAATCGGGGGCCGTAAATGTATCGAGTGCTGCAAGTGGCGGCTTTTGAGTTTTTTTCGAGGGGTATCCGTTATGTGTGTTCCGTCTCGCTGTTTTACCAAGGGGTACTAAACAAACCATCGGCTACTGCCGGATTTAAAAGGAAACACTGGATTCAACCCCGGTAAAGGCAATTCCGTGTGAATTGGCGGATCACCGTTTGGCGGATTAATTTAGAAAACAGCTCCCATCGCTCTGCGGTTACCATTTGTGCGCTGAACGCATCAAAGTTCCGGGCCCCTGGATGTTGACTTCCTTCAACCCAGGCTTCAGGGTCGTACCCATGGATTTTTATCATCAGCTTGTGAACCAGTATTGTGCCGACGCTCCTATTTCCGTTCAAGGTAAAAGATTTAGTTTTGGTGATGTGTAAAAAAAACCTTTTTTGTTTCACGTTATCTTGCAAACTTCAAATTTTGCTTTCATGTAACTGGAAACAGCGACCTTCAGTCGCCGTTTGTGGTGTTATTATAAAACTACCGAATTATATTCCGTTTTACTCTTGTGAACTTCAGCGTCCCCGGTGTACGTGCTGTATGAAAGAACGTAAATCCCGTTGCACCAGTGGCGGCGAGTTTTTTTTCTGAACTTTCAAGAACATTAAAAATATGTAATCCAAACTTATAGCGTTATCACTTGTCATTTAAAAAGTTTAAAAGTTTACTGCCTCTTATTGTGCCTTTTGTACTTGTTTGTGTAAAAAATTTGCAAGCTTTAAATATACAGGAGGGGGGCACAAGAAAGGTAAGTTCCATTTCCGTAAGCTGTTGGTTTCTCGGCCTTCCACGAGGACCTACAATCAGCTGGATTTGGAAGGTGGCGCCCATAAGCGATTTTCACGAACTCCCCCTACTCCTCTGAGTTAAGCTGTAGGCCTTTTCCATCTATCTGGTTACGGGTCGTCGGAAAAGCTCGATTGGCCCGTAACACGATCTCAGTTGTAACTGATTACGTAGTTAGGTTCGTTATCATAAATAATATACCCACCGGCGGATAAGGCGGCAAGTTAAGGCGCGTTGAGGTCTTTTTTCGTTTCATTATAACCTATGTGAAGTGAGTAACTAAAGGTAGCAGCCGTTTTGCTGAAATTTCTCGAACACCATAAAGGCACGAAAAAAAGTAGATTGCGTTAAAGGGCTGGTTTGAATGAAAATAAGTCGTGTATCCTGTCGGTATAACCCTTCTCACGATTTTAACTGTAATAATATTATACGTAATAAAAAATAAATCCTAGCATTGTACGCGTTAATTAATAACAATTGCAAATCTGTGGCGATTTGATATTCAGTTCAACAATTATGTAAATTCATAAGCTATGATATGCCACTTATAAATTTACTTGCAAAGTCTTCATGGAGGTTGTAATTTTAGTCCCTCCAATAATAAGAAAACATTACTGGTGAAGGGCAATTGGTGCCAAATTGGTATTCAGCTCTAAAATTATGTAAACGCATAGGCTAACATATGCCACTTTCAAATTTACTTGCAAAGTTTTCATTGGGGTAGTAATTTCAACCCCTCCTATAGTAATCAAAAATTACTGGCGAAGGGAAATCTGTGCCACGTTGGTATTCAGCTCAAAAATTATGTAAATGCAAAACGACAACCGCAAGAAGTGATTTAACCTGTAGTTGCGTAACAGTTTTGTTTCAAATCTTATCTTTTAAAGTTGAATTGGAAGCACGCAAGCAACCACTTACATAACATTACATATACATAGTAACTTTTAAAAACGTAAAGTCTGATATTATCAAGTGCTTCATAATTGTTTAAAACTATTGGGATCTAATTTTATAATAATTACAAAACTTGGTACATTAAAACACCTTAGGGTAAGTTGAAGGTTGGAATGCATTTTATATCGTTAATTCCAGATGTAAAGCTAATAATAATTTTTTAAAATTAAGTCATGTTTTATAATTCAAATGTTTTGCTCAAAAAGTACAGATAAGATTTGAATCAAAATTGTTACGAAGATACAGATTAACGCATTACTTGCAGTTCTCAACTAATATCGTTTAGCAACATTATGTCACTGGTTGGTTACATATACCCCATACTTATAAAATGCAGGAAATAATATCAGTTTCAGTAAAGTCTTTGATAGTGCAAGATGTTTTGTATCTGTTTTCCATTCGTCCAGGCCGTTAGGGAAGACCAAATCCAGTCTACTTGCAGGTAAAACATAATTTATTTTTATCAATTGTTTATAGGCTTATGGACCTATTGGTAGCAAACAGGGTATTTCAAAATGGTACCCATATTTTCCAAAATAATTCAATTAACCGATATTCATAGTATTAAATACAAGGCATGAAGCTCTAACTTCATGGTGTAACTGGGAATAAGTAAGAATGGTAATGCCACAGGGTATTTAAAAATTGCACCGTTTTTCGCCAGAATATATTTTAATCCACTACACCGACATTGCTGGTGATACGTGCATAAAAGAGACGACCCTATAACTTTCGTAGTTGGAGCTACAAATTAGATTTAAGGTACTGCACTACGCTTTGAAATGTATCAACAATATTTGTAAGAAATCCGTTTGAATGAAGTTTGCAACTACTTAGTCACTCCACTGTTATTAATTCCTCTATGATTTAATTCCGGTGGATAATGTTCAATTATATTTCATTTTTATGTTTTTATAGAATTAGAATCGTGCCAACGGAGGGAATACAAGGGACTACATGAAAGTGAAGAAGAGGACAACGCAGACAAAAAACGTAGGTCCCACGGCGTTGGAAGGCGTTCCAAGGACGCAAGACTTTTCTATGTGAGTGTTTTTTACTGTTCGAGCGTTTAAACCTCTTTTAGGGGAAGATATGATATTGGTCGACACCCCTAGACAGCTATGTCAGTAAACGAACGTATTCAATTAAAAGATTTTTAGTAAGTTATTTTACTTAGGCCCGCGTTTTTTTATATTAGCTGTAGCAGTAGGCATTTTCAATGTTTTTAGAAACTTAAATACGCCGTTTGTAAGAAAAATAAGAAAACATTTTCAAAAAATCACTTATACCATCGTGCATTGCAAACTAATGGATATTTTCCTCAATCCACTCTCTAGCCGCGCACACAAGTTTCTAGAAAATTCTGTAATGCTGTCTAACTCCTTACTGTTTTAGAAATGATTCTCAATATTTTTACAAATTCAAAATTCTACTTCGTGGTCCTAGAGAGCAAATTTTAGCTTTATTAAAATTTGTAGGTATTTATTTCATTAGCCACTTTATTAAACATGTTTTCGACCTAGACTACATATATATATATATTGATGCCTGTTAAGTTGTCACCTCCGGCATACAGAAGAGGCGTCCTGACCTCCACGTCTTCCCTTTGATCTGTTGCTATAAATTCGACATATATATAATGAGGGGGACTCCGACAATCCGAATTTCAAAAGAGGGGAAGCAATTTCTTCTTTTTTATGGGGTCATATATAAAGCATACGAAAGATACGTTCGGACCTCCAATATTTATATATGAAAAGAGACATCTAATTCATTGTTACCTCCAACACTGTTGCCAAATCTACAAACATGACTCAGCTGTTCTCACCTACAACTAGTACGGGGGCGTGTGGTAGAAAACCTACCGTGATAATCTTAATATGCATATATGTGCTATACATTGTTGAATTTGTTTTGAAACGTAAATTACGAATTACGAAGGTACCAGGCTCTTAGTGGTGGCAGAGAGCAGTAAAACCCTTTTCTCCGTGGCGCAATCAGAACTTCTTAATTTTTTAGATTTTATTAAAACAGTCATCATTCGATAATTATCATCCTTTATTAATTTTTTTTCATAATGTGGACAGTTCTCTAGTAAATAATAAATTATGGAAAAGGAACTTAATTCTGAAATCGCAGTCAAGGTCCTTTTTGTTATCGTATTACATATTTTAATAATTGGGGGTGAATATGGAAAAAAAATTTAATTTTTAACATTTTTTTTATAAAATACAGTTTCTTCGGAAATCGATGAAATTAAAAACGTAGATCTACATTTAATTTTAAAGAGTTCTTTTGTTGAGCCAAAGAAGGAACAGTTCCTGTCACATTATTTTATTAAGAAATGCAGATAGTAAGAAGAATATCCCTAAAATTATTTTTTTGTTTGAAAAAAATTGGTAATATCATTAAACCATTTATTTGATCTTTAAAAATGCAGACCAAAAATAACAGAAAACAAATGAACTTCTTCATTATTTCTTCATATTAATTAAGGTATATTTAATAAGTAGAACTTATACATGTTTAAAATGTTTACATTTACAATAGGAAATAAAAATTAAAAAATGTTATATTATTTTATTAGTCACTGTGTGCAATTTTAATTAAATGCTGAAGTTTTTCTTTTAAAACTGGGACATTTCGCTTCATTTTTTTTATAAATTGTTTTAATTCGTTTCTCGATGGATAAGCTTTCCTTTTGATGAAAGAACCAAATTCCCTTTCTATGGAAGGTATTTCATCATTAGACCATCCTAAAATTAATTCGCGGTATTTATGTATTTTCGATTTTGTGTTTTGATCTCAAGTTACCTCTTTTTTGTATAGGCCTTTTTTTATGAGAAATATCTTGATCCTCATGAGCATTTTCTCCAGTCTCATAAAAATCAATAAGTAGTACGGCTTATAGGCTGACTAAAAACCGCAAAGAAAAATGTTGGCGATTTAGCATGGAAGTGTTTTAATAAAATAAAAAAATAGAAAAGATAATAATAGGAAATGATTAGTTAAACACAATAGCTTTTGCGTGGTACATCACTGAAATTATCCCTGACGATCTTTAATCAAAACCAGCCCTTTATTTGTCGCAGTGAAAGCATATAGGGTATTGGTAAATAAATTTGAGATATTTTAAAATTACTTAAACTTGAGATACCTCTTTCATGCGAAAATTGCTTCTTTTGGGAAACTTCAGGGTCACTATTTTCAATCTCTGTACAATCTATGAAATAGTTAATATTCAATAATTGTGCACAAGATGAAATTTATAAATTTAAAATTGAACTTACCCTCGTTTTCATGTCGCAATCATTCTCGGTATTTTCCAAATTAAAAACAACATATTCATCGTGAGATGAGCTCGCCTTAGGTAGTTTATCTGCCACGTAGGGTTCGCGGAAGGGTTTATTAGAAATAATTGTATAATTGTTTGTGGGAACTAAAATTGTAAAATATTAACTTTTTGTGTTGGACTCATTTCTAACATCACTAATGTTAAAACTATATTATAAAGTTGTTTTAATTTCTGATAACACAGCGGAGGCAATCTTAAACCTGATAAATTTGTAATAGCTTTACCATCATTGTCACTTTCCACGGCATATTCTAAATTGGAATTAAAATTAATTTCAGCCAAAGATTTTCCCTTATACTCTAATGAAGTTGACCTCTTTTCCGTGAGAAGTAACAATTTTGAAACTTTTGCTGTCTTGTAAATATCTACAGGTAATCTGGAAATAGAAACCGCGAAAACGACCTCTGAGTAATTTTAATTTGTATATCGAGAATAACACATACTTATTATCGGGTAAAATATATTTTCCTCTGTGTTTTAGCAGTAGATCTATATAATTGTGTAATATTTTTGGAACTAAAATTACTACTTTTCGATATCTCTTTCCGCTATTAATGATCCTCTTGTATTTTGTTCTCAAACTTTTTCTTTGGAAAATATATTTTCACAGTTACTTGCAATTTTCATGCATTCTTCCCTAAATATTTTAATATCATTGACTGAGAGTAAAAGTAGAGGTTTATTCCACTTTTTTCCTGTAAATCTTTCTGTGCTAGAGAAGATATTTCTAAGCTCCATCGCTCTTCAATAGTTTTTTTTTAATCCTTTATGTTTTTTATCTACTCCCTTGCATCTCTTGAGGAGTTACACTTAAAACCTTTACTTTGCTTTAAAACTAAATGTATGAGCTCAATACAAACTATTTTGCAATATGAACATGGATGATAATCTATTTGTACATCCTCAACCGAATCATTAGTTCGGTTTGGTCGCACCGTACCGGCTATATAAAGGTCAAAATTTGTTGCGTTCCTCAACAAAGAAAGTGCTTGCCGTCTTCCCTTACTATTTTTCGGATATTGTAATAAACCTTCTACTTCGCGTTCAGAACCGTGACGTCTTTCTAAATGCCTCAAAAAATTTTTTGAAATTACATCTTCGTCACAGAATTTACCTCGAATTTTTTTTTATGATTTCTTCGTTTCTGGAAAATGCAAAATGTTATTTAACAAGGCATCAATGTTCTTATTGCCGATTAAAGTAGTTGGTATTATTCGCAAACCCTGTCAAAAGGTACCATACTTACTCTCATTTGCTCAGAAAGAAGTTGGCTATTTATTTCATTACTAATACTAACTGTGCCAATTACTGAATTTCTCAGTTCACCACTGGTGCAAGTTGAAGATCCAGGAGCGTTATTCTCAATGCCCTTGCTGCTGTCCATATATTCATTAATATCAAAATCTCTGATCGAATCATCGCAAACAGTTTCGGAAATAACTGAATGAGCCTGTTCACTGTCGCTTTCACTGGTTTTATTTAAGAAATTTTCAATCTTCCTTGCTCTGATCACAATATTTGATATTATCTAAAAAGTTCAATTTGTTATTATTATACCATTAGCCAGTTTTTATATTTTGTTAACCTTGATTGGTTCCGAAGATGGCCGATCAAAATTTTTACCTTCTTCAAAACCTATATCTGCCTCGGTAAGACTAGCACTGCTTTTAACGGTATCGAAAGCAATGGAACCCGTGGAACACAAAGAAAGGCTACAATTTATAATGTTTTCGGCATTTAAGGGTTTTGCATTTGTGAGCGCTGTGCCATCGTCTAAACTATTTATTTCTATATCACCTAACTGTACTGGTTCTGCTAATGGCAAATGACTAAAATTGCTGTTGTTTAACCAATCCTAAAAGTTTTCTTTCAGTTATTGTCTTCTACTTTTTTTTCTTACCTTAATTTTGCTTACACTATTCTCCTTCTGCTTTGAATTAGTAGAAACTAGTTTCTGGAATAAACAGTTCATGGAAGGAATACCTAATCCCTTACGGAGAATAATAGTTTGTTATCTATGAAGAGTTAGTGTCGAATTTGAGATCATTTAGACACGTTTACAGGGCGGCTATTAAGTGTCGAATTTAGCAACAACCAAATTTTGGAATTCACTTCATGAAAACTGATATAGCAGGAATTGTAGTAAGCATATTACTAAAATAACTTATGGTTGTTGGTTGAAGTTATTAAACATTACTGCAAAATCGGCTTAAATAATTTTCTTTGTCCCACAATTTCAAAAATAATATTCGTGACCAACGGTGCTTTTTCTGGGATTGTTTGTCGATTGGTTGTCGAGATCGATCAATATTAAGTTTTTCTGAAGTTTCATCACATTTCAGTCTAATTTTCCTGGGCTATGATATCACATACAAAACACACAAATTTCTATCATATGCGAACCTACTAGGTAACATTATTTTTTCTGTGTTAAAACGTCTAACTACAGAAACTTAGGGGGTTTTAATACAGTAAATTACAATAAGGGGTTTTTATTTCGGAAAGTATAATCTTTTTATATAACTAAAAATATTGTTATTATTAGTGTAATATAAAAGATACGAGATTTTAACGTGGTAAAATCGACGTGTTCGAATTAACACCGTACGTTTGGGAGTTATTATTTATAAATTTCGTTTAACCATATTATTTATTTATATTTATTTCATACTGGTTTGTTTAACTACGATGCATTTAAAATGTTCCATCACTAAATATTTTAAATTTCTCACTCCACTGGCCAAGATTTAATGAATGCTCAAATCCCTCAGTCCGCTGCTCTAATGTAATATTATACCGTAGAACAAAGGCGATGTTGCCGTGATTTCGGAGGTGACAACAGGCACTCCGTACACCGGAGGTGACTTCGTATTGGTCATACCGAATTCGGAGGCGACGCCAGCGCCAGCGATATACACTCGAACTAAAAGACAAATTTGTAGACACCGGACGTACTAAGTCACCTCCAGGCAAATTTTCGGGTACCGACTGCTGAGCACCTCTATTATCAGAAAAGCTAACAACTATGGCGATACGTTGTTACCTCCAAAATCGGAGGTCATAACGTAATTTTGGAGGTGGCAGCATACAATCAGTACCTATTTCGGAGGTGACAACTTAACAGGCATCAATATATAATATATATATATTATAATACCTATAATTACAAAAACAACAATGGTTGCAATTAACATGGCAGTGAGGGACATATAAACAAGTATGTCACTATTATCATTTTTAACAGAGGCTAAGAGAGTTTGTTGTTTATTCAACATTAACTGATTATTCACCAATTTTCCTGTATTGATGGGTATTAAATCCAATTTAGAAAGATTAATTGAGTTTGTCTCATTGACATTAAGTTTATTAATTTTAGATATTTGAAGGATGTTAATTTTATTAGAAGTAGTTTTCATATTGAATAATAAAGTAACATGGTTAATTAAAACTGAACAATCAGGCGTCAAATGTATAGCATTTGAAAACATGATTCATTTCTTATAATTTTTATCAATACATTTCATGTCGATTAGCAGTTCGGAAGGTGTAGTTATCAGCCATGTGGACATATCAATTTGCGATATCTTTATTTTAGTAAGTTCGAAAATGTAGGGTTCTCATCTTTGCTCTGAATTAAAAGATAACAACTGAGTCTCACATAATTTATGATTTGGTACTTTGATATGATTCTTTGATTACAGAAATAATTATTAAACTTGACTAAAGTGCAGTGGTCATATTCAATCGGTATTGATTCTAAGAGATTGAATAGAATAGTGTCCTAGTAGGTATGATCATCCTATAATTTTGTTAGCTATTATGAATAGGGAAAACGTGTTAATTGAGTCAATTGATAGTTTTGGTTTTTAGCAATAAGTGGTATTTCAAAAATGAAGGTAATGCGATTTTTTATTTGATAAGTTTTTGTTATTATTATGCTCTCATATAGATATAGATTTATAAGTCTACAGGGTAAGGTAAGTCCTACGATTTGTCGGATTGTTGTTTAAGGAAAACTAGAATTTGGTTCAAGCCTGAGATTAAATCTTGACTACTAAGGAGTGACAGGTGCATTTGTTGTTTTTGAGCAAAAATTAAAACATTCTCCAGTTCGTTCCAAGTATGAAAGAATAACTGGAGTGAAAATAAAGCTTCATGTAAAATATTACGTACAGAGAATATGTGAAATGCTCTTGCTAATTCTTCGTTGCGAATTACAACTTTATTTAATTTTGAATTTATTGCTTCTTGATTGGAATGTAATAATTTTAAATCATTTATAGTATCGTTTGGTATATGTGTTGTAACGCTGTGCCCTTTTGCTTATTGGGTCACTCGTTAAATTACTTATATTGCTCGGGTAAGCTCGTGAGATGTCCAGAGATCAGTAACAACAGCTTGTAAATAACAATAGGTTTATTAATAAATGTTCCACAATATATATAATCTGTGTGTACAAAATAAACTAAAATTCTTTATACGGTAAATAAACGAAAATCCTGGGTACGGCCCTGTGCCCTACTTTGGTAGCTCCAACGGACTCGGGTACGTTGTCGCTACTCTCCCAGAAGCGGACGCTGATTGGTTGCCGTCCTTGTGCGTCTTCCGTGTTGTTCGTAGGTGGCAAGATGTCTGCCACTGCTGCTCTAATTAAAGTGACAGAAAAATACACGATTATATTTGATTGTGAATTCGCGGAGGTGCAAGTTCTCTGGCTAATAATTCGGATTGGTGATTGTGAATAAAGATTCTCGCAGTGTATGCCGACTTTACGAAAATATACATGAATTTTATAAATAAAATTCCCAATGACAGCTTCGCGTCGAGTTTCTCTGGGTTCCTTCGACCTTGGCAGTTCTGCATAAACAATCGGTAGGTATTACTTTCAATTTTACGTTAATAACGATTTCAAACAGGAAATAATTTATACTAGCTTTCCTGGAATTGCAAAATTCAAACTACGCGTTTGTCACAGTGTTTTTGGTTCGAATTCTGTTCAACCTGGCTTCGCTTTTTAATAAATCTTAATCGGACGGGACTCTGAATTCTACAGTGGGAAATTATCGGGCACAGTGTTAAGCAAATCTTATTTCGCAGGCCAAAAGTTTCTCTGGTCGTTACGTAAATAAAATATGGGACAAATCTCTCACACAAACTTGCACAAAAGATTCTCTGTGTCTAAAGGCTGTGTATCGTTCTGGGGTATCCGAAATTGCTCCGGTTCGTCCAAGTATACAGGGTACTCAAATTAAAATTTGACGGATCGTGAAAATTCCTCCACACTCACGGCAAACTTTATACAGGGGGTTCAACTGGTAATAGAAAAGATTACAACGTTTTTACGTCACCAATTCAAACACTGATTCAAAACGTTATAATAATTTACTGGCAGAACTCTTTATCGCCGTGGGAGAATTCAAACACTCCCCCGTCCAGCGATACAAAGGTCTCCAACACGGAAATCGGTCGGTCGGGTATAAACAATATTAAAACAGCTAAGCAGGTTCAACGATAAATAATTACCAACTTCACTGCAAAACAAATGTAATGCGAATCCAACAGATCCTTTGCCGGTCGGTCGGCTTGATTAAACTTTCGCGGCCGCTGCCTACGGTCGACGGTCGGAAGATCGCTCGGCGTCGGAGTCTCGGACTGGAAATATAAAAATTTTTAAACGGTTAATGCAACACCGGCAAACACTGGAAAAATTAATTCACTCGCAGGTAGGGTACGGATTTAATTAAACTGGACTGTATTCACTTGGTTAATTTTACAGGATCGGAATATTTAACTGGGATCTTTTAAGAACAATTCTTAAAGGAAAAAGCACGACTGTATATTTCTGACTTTTGAATAATTTCAAGAGCCAGGAAATAAGAGTCAAAAAGTCATTTCAAATTGTCCTCGCTGGGGTTTTATACTGGTTATTTCGGGTAGTCGGAGATGCTCGTATTCCCACTCCAACGGGAAAGGAACGTTTGCTCCTGGCGAATTCTCGGATGACGACGGTGACAGATGTTTGTTGTTCGGCATTCTTATCTTCTGAACGCAAAATGTGGAGTTTTTGAGATTGCTAATTACTCAGCAATTTAATTCCATTTTCACATTTTTACCCCGTTACAATGTTAGTTTCCCTTCACGGTGAAATGCTAACCTACTACGATTTAAAATAAACAGCAAAATTGAAGAAGTCGTATTACGGATTTTTTTATAACAAAATTTTGTTAATAAAAGTTATTCAGAATCGTTGAAATAAGCTAAATCCAAAATTTCATTACAAACAAAATATATTGAAATTTTTTTTAAATTTCAACATTTTTTGTTTGTAATGAAATTTTGGATAGAAGTCGTATTAGGGATTTTTTTATAACAAAATTTTGTTAATAAATGTTGGAGATCCGTTCGGGCGTTCCAGTAGGGTGGTCGTGTCTAGCGGAGCTCCGCTAAATACCTGCAAATAAGTTTATTAAATCTATTAAAGTTATTTAGTGTATCTGTGGGGCACTTTCCCGCGGTTTGTTTAGATTATTTCGGGGAGGAAATCGCCAAGTGAAGTGAGAGTGTATATTATAAAAACAATCAAGCGTGCCGCGATCATCTGCTTAATCGGCGGAGCGATCAACTAGCGAAAAAAAAAACAGCAGGAACGAGGGTGGATGTAGAGAAAGATAAGTGAAAGTAGTTTGATATTGTAGTCTAGTCGGATCTAATATAGATATAATTAAATCTAACGGGAGATATTATATCAAATGTATGAGAGCGCATGAAAGTTTAGCACAAGGGCTTCAACGGACGGGACAGCAGGTAGGAACCTTTGACCAATAAAGTGGGCAGACAAGAACGTCGTCTCAACTAGAAACCGAATTCTGGGAATACGGCCATAAATCTCAATCGAGGATAGTAGGGCAACTAGGGCTAATTTTGAACACATGCCAGATGGTAAAAATTTGACTTTTGTAATGCATTGTGTGTAAATCTGCAGCATTTCTTGAGAATCGGACAGTAATACTAGGATTTTATGAGTGTATCCACAATTATAGATTATGCAAATAGGATGTAGGAATATTAAAAACTTTGGCATTTCTATTAAAATATCTTCATTTCAATATCAATTTTAAATATAATTATGAGTATTCCAGCGTATTGCAGGTTTATCATTAAAATCAATGTAAACATTGGCAATATTATTACTTTTGTGTGATTCATATAGATACATTTTTTGCGAAAACGAATATTACGCGCAACGCTGGGGTGGGGTCCGGGGAGGGGACTCCCTCTATGGGGAAGGAAAAAATTTTAAAAATTGACTGCTTGAAGTAGCATTTTAATGCAAAAAAAGCGTTTCTACGTGTTCAAAATCAAAATTTAAGTCCATTGAATTTTGTCGAAATCCCTACGCGCAAAAAATAGTCTCGTTAATGTTCTTTAAATCTAGTTTTATTATCAAATATATCAAATTACAGAAAGATGCGTAAATACGTAAATAATAACAATTTTAATTAAAGCGAGATCCGAGCTTGACATAATGCACAATTTTTTTAACTCTGGGCGAAATATTGGAGATACACGCTCTTATTTCTTCTTCGATTGTTTGCAAACGTTCTCTTTTATTATTTTTGATGGACGTAAGAGCCGAAAATCCAAATTCACACAAATATGAAGTCGAGATTAGAATAATATTGTGAGAGCTCTTTTAGCTATTTGAGGACACTCTGGTTTGTGTGTATCCAAAATTCATTAATATTCAATTCCTGATACTTCAGTTTTAAATTGCCATCATTCTTTAAATCAATTAGGGCTTCTTGCTCTTCAAGATTTATCTTTACCTCATTAACATACACAAGAATGAATTTCTTATCCAAACGTAATCCTCAACACGTAAAGAAGGACAGTAGTGACTTATATTATTGAGTGGGATTTGTATATGTTCCGAAACAGGAGGTATTATTTTAACATTTGTCATAGCAGAAAAATGTTTAAACGTGATTACATTCCCTTCTTTTACTTCTCTTAACCATAAATTTAATCTATCTTACAAACTCTTTATTCTGTCAGTTGAAGACAGAATATTTCCTTCCTTGCCTGCATACTTGTATGTACCGTATTCAATATTTCATATATGTCTACCAAGTATGCTAATTTGCTGCACCAATTGCGACTAGCAAGCAGGCAACAACATTCTTCCTTATCTTCCGTATTAAAAAATAAATTCATTTCATGTCTCAATTGAATTACGCGTGTTAACACTGTTCCACGTGGTAGCCATCTGGATTCTGTGTGCAGCAGCAGATGAACGTATTTTGCCCCAACCCCTTCACACAAAGATTTAAGTGATCTGTAATTAATGAAGTGTACCATTTTTACTACTACAACTAGTACAGATTTGAAGTCGCTGTTTAGGGTTTTTCCTATAAGCACTTCACGGTGAAGAAAACAATGTGTTGTTATAATATTAATGTTACGTTCTTTAACCAAGACAATAAACCCCTTTATCGAACCGACCAAGGAGGGCGCACCATCTGTACAAATTCCGATACATGATTCCCACTTTAACTCATGCATCTCTAGATAGCAATTTACTGTATTAAATATATCTCGACCTGTAGTAGTTTTTCTCCAGCGCCTTACAACAAAAATTTATTCACTATTTTTTCATCGTGGATAAATCGAATGAAAACAAGAAGTTGGGCTATATTGGCTATATCTGTTGACTCATCATTTCGGTTTTGGAAAGTCCTTATCCCCGCACAATGTGAATCCCAAATTGAAATAACTGTCTAAATATAGGCGCACCTTCTTCTTAGCATTGGGAAGCGTGGTTTGAAGATTGTGAAGAGGGAGCAGTTACTTCTCCACTTGAAGTTTCCCTATTTTCACGCAAGTAGTCATCTTGATCTAAACTTTTCTCATACTCATCTGCAGAATCTTTATGTTGTTTTTTCTTAATGAGAAATATGTCCATTCCAAAAAATAAGCAAATAAATAAATATTATTTTGGGCCCAAGAGTACTATAAGGTACCCGCCTTTTGGTTGATGATCAATCTCTTACGGGTAAACCTTCCAGACTCATTAGCAAGACCGGAGACAGTAAATCAGAGAATAACCAAAGCACACCAAGCCACACACATGATTCTCCCGCTCCTCCAACACAAACTACCAAACGGAACAAAGAAGATAATATACAACTCCATTGTAGCCACAACTGCTCTACACGGATTGAAAACCACCGCAATCACGAAAGCCAACAGAATGGCCCTTCGAAGGATGGAAAGGAAAATACTCAAACTATTTCAACTAACAACAGGGGAAGAAAACAGGTCGACGGCACAAGAAATTCTAGAAGGGAAAACAATAACGAAACGGCTCACATCAAGAATCAGATACTGGGCACATATCCTAAGAAGACCTGTCAACCACCCTCTACAGCAAGCGTATGCCATGCAAACAGAAGAAAAGAAGATCGGAAGACCATGCTATAAGTAGAATACATCATGGAAGAGGGACATCCAAAACACCGGCATACCTAAACAGACATGGGAGGAATGGACACGAAGAAAAGAGGTTATCTGGAGAGAGGCAAGAAGACTACGCACTAATGAAAAAATCCGATCAAGAATTGACTGAAGAAGAACAGGCTAACGGAGAAGAAGAAGAAGAAAGGGAGTGAGGAAGGGGAAAACGAAGGAGAAGAATCGAAACAGGTACCAGGGGGAAAGGATACAATGGATGTCTAGCGGTCACCTGCAGAGGGGAAGGTTAGGGAGAAGAAGGAAGTACAATCCAGAATCGAGCTTCCCACTAAGTGGTAAACCAGTTGTAATCAGTGCAGTAAATATTCAGTAGTTAATTAGTCATTAGGAAACAAATATAGGAGCAACCTGTTACCTTAAAACAACAGATAGATAAGAAACACGAACAACGTAAAACTTGATACCAAAGCTATTAGGTTCAAAGACATAATCGCATAACGGACAGTGTAAATAAGTTTGGGAGTAAATATTAAGAAGTTTAATAGTTAGTAGGAAACTAAGATATGTGCAATCTGTAACCTTAGAACAATAGCGAGATGTGAAATATGAACAATGTGAAACTTTGAAACCAAAGTTTATTAGGGCCAAATGCATAATCGCATCACGGGCAGTTTAAATAAGTTTGGGAGTAACTATTAAATAGGTTATTAGTTATTAAGAAACTAGGAGATGTGCAATCAGTAACCTTAGAACAATAGCATGATGTGAAAAAGAACAATGTGAAACTTTGAAATCAAAGTTTACGTATTAGGCTGAAACGCATAATGGCATAACGGTTTCGGCTACGTACTCAACACCCATTGATGCGTAGTTTACTAACTACCCGGTGTTGCAGCAGCGGTGTCTTGCGGTATGCATTGCAGACATGTTAAAGTTGTGCAATGCCCCACCCGATCCCACCCTATCCCGTACATTTCTACCCACCTACTGGCATGGGGTGGGCCTGGCGTATCCAGGATTGACCCTCGAGTCGGCTCCATGTCAGATGATGATGATGATGAACAAAATTTTGTTAATAAAAGTTGTTCAGAATCGTTCTAATAAGCTAAATCCAAAATTTCATTACAATCTAAAAATACTGAAATTTTTTTTCTAAAAAATTCAACTCCAAAATGAATTTTTTAGAAAAAAAAGTTTTCAATATTATTTGTTTGTAATGAAATTTTGGATTTAGCTTATTTGAACGATTCTGAACAACTTTTAGTAACAAAATTTTGTTGTAAAAAATCCCTAATACGACTTCTTCAATTTTGCTGTTTATTTTAAATCGTAGTAGGCTAGCATTTCACCGTGAAGGGAAAGTAACATACCCTAAAATTACAGTTTAGCGAGATGTATAATCAGAAAAAAGAAATTTTTTAAATCGATAATATATAAACAAAATACTGGGGTGGTGCAGTCTACAGTGAGACACACTGTATATATATGTGTATATATATATATATATATATATTTTTTTTTTTTGTTTTTTTCCTATTATCTAATGTGTTACGATTTTACGCGTCGTCACCGCTGGCCTGTCGCTCCTCGAATTCGATCAGGTGCGTTGGATTACCGCTCTTGACGTCCTTGGGTCCTTTGAAAAGTAGATGCTCCTTTTGGGAGTTTAGCAGGTCGATTAAAAAGCGAGTGTTACGAGTATAATTTTATTCTTTAATATTTGCATACAGGTAAAAGATATAATTATACGTATTCCTTTTTTTACCACGTATTTATAAGAGGAATGATAAAGTTTACATTGTTTACGCTGCAAGCGTAATTCGTGAGCAAAGCACGGCGGCTTCCACATGGGCAGCGGGGGTATGTTTGCCTCCTTGTTCAGGTCCAGCACTGGCAGGGTGGTGAAACGTTTCAGGAAATCCGCCTTCAGTTTTCCCTTGCAATAAATAACCGTTTCCTTCTGCGTAAGCTTTTCCATAATCGAAAACAATTCGTTCGGGTCCACGAATCCCGCGTTCCAGGGGATGCCGTGGAGGTTTCGGGTCGTGCGGCGAACGCTTCGTTGTTCGTTGCGGGGTAGATTCCGGAAAGGAAACGGCGACTTGAGCAGGTAATGGCAGGTTTGCTCCCCGTTGGTTGCGGAGAGCTCCTTGGGGACAAAGTCGGGAGCCATGAATCCTAAGACGTCAACGACGAGCATGACGATTAGGTCTGCTGATGCACGATAATGTTGGATAGAGGTATATACGTCACAAGAGCGTCATGAATGATCAAAGCGTACGCGGTGGTGTTTGCCGGGTAACTGTCTGTTGCTTCCAGCTCGATCTTTATATCTACTGTGCCGGCTTTGACGTCCTTCTGCTGCTTAGAGCAGTCGATAATAAACACCGGATTTTTCTTAAACTCTTCGTAGGAAAGCAAAGGTTGCGAGCGGCGCTGATAGTAGTTTTTCTGAAAGTCGCAGTAACTCTTGTAATCCAGCAGATACGAATCCATGTCTGCTGCTCCTGCTGGGCACTTTGAGACCGAGCGATTTTAAAAAGCAAATGTCTTCGGACGACAGGAGGTGACGTGCTCCTTCCTTCGGCGTTTCCCTATTACTGACAGTCGGCGGGGAAACGTTTCGGATTTTGTCGTTACCGCCTGATAATGAAAAAAAATCTATTCCCATTTTTTGAGCTCCAGTCGAATTGACACCTCTTCGCCGCCGAAATTTACGGGACCTCCGTTCTGGTCCGTGAGCCGCAACGAAATGTCCTCGATGGCTCGAACGATTACGGGTAAATAGATCACGGTGGAAGATTCCTTGACCACCTGCTCGCCGGGCTCCGCGTCCAAGGCAAACTCGTAGATGGTGTGGTCGGGCACTCCGTTCAGAAACGCGCCCCCGGTAACGTTACAGTTTACTTTTATGTTGGTAACAGGAGAGATTCGAACGTCCAGGTCTGATTTGTGGGTCTTCCCGGTTTCGAGCGCTCGCGGGGGAAACCCCAGCATTCGACCTAGGGAATCCTTAGGAGTAAAGTCGATTTCGTACTTGGTCATGATGACGCACCGCAGCGTGTTCGTGTTGACTTCCAGAGAAAATGTCCTCTCTCCCTCCTTTTGCGAGCCCAAGTACTCCGCCGGGTATCACGAGAACTGTGCTGACATCTAAGTGAAAACACTTCAATAACCATGCAGAAATGCATACAGTACTGCAGGTAAGTAAATTTAACTTAAGTTTGAAATCACTTTAACTAAATTTTAATTAAATTTCTTTCCAGGAACTTTGAAGTAAATTAAAAAAAAACACTTCACATAATTTATCTTTGAAATTAAATTAAACTTTGTTATATTAAAAGGAAAACAAATAAACTGTAATCTCAAAAAATTACTTTATTTACAGAAACTGGGCTACGTCCAAAATTTGCAATACTGGACCTAAATGGTCTAAATTTTAATTGAGGAGCAATTAAAAATGCGTGCTTTCTCTTCAAGCACGCACAAGAGACTAAAATCCCAAATCAGACTCTAAAATCATCTTCATTTGAAAAATGGGCCAATGGCCTCCCAGGACCTAATCTATCACTTCCACTCAGAGCTGGGTAAGTATTCGAATACTTAGTAGTTTGAATACTACTTAAAATACTTTTATACGAAAAGTATTTGGTATCTCGAATACTGGGCATAAAAAGTAATTGGTATTCGAATTGATCTTATTATTCTCGGTATTCGCTATTCGACCGTCATAAACGGTATTCGCGAATACTTCGGATATTCGCGAATACTTGAACTACTTGCAGGTAGTATCCGCGAACACTTTATTATTTGTCGAATACTTTCCCGCAAGTTTGAAACTGATTTTTTGATATTCCACTGGAAATAAGTATAGATAATATTACTTTGTTTGTTACCGTCTGAATCAAAATTAAAGTTTTATTTTGTAGTTAAAGTTACTACCCAACCAAACCATAAGTTTAATCTTCACGCAAATGCCATTTCAAACGCAAGTATTCGAGGTATTCGTAACTTTGAAGATACTGAGTACTCAGTAACTTGAATCCTATTAATACGAAGTATTCAGATGCTGTAAGTATTTCGAATACTTTTTAAACAAAGTATTCGGATACTATTTTTAGTATTCGTACCCAGCTCTGCAGTTCCACTTTCATATTTAAATAAATTATAATTGCCTTGTACAACTTAAACAAATACATATTTCAACAAACTGATATAAAATTCAAGATCTATGAAAAATTACGAATCTTTTGATATCAGTTTCATAAAGATTCGAAATAAAAAAATTACATGTGATCAAAAATCACTTTTACACAAAATTCTACTATTAAGCCTTAAAACTATCAAAAACAATTACAGAACCCTTCGTACAACTTAATTATAAAGATTTATTTCTTGTATATTTGCTAACAACATAATAATAAGTAATATTAGATTTCATTATTTCTAAATTGACATCGGAATTTAACTAAACAAAGGTACTTCAAAACTTTTCTTATGTTAACACAAACTATTTATTACAATAATGTAACCTTAATTCACAAATTATTCTAGATACAAACATATTTATAAAAGGTAAAATACAAGATTATAACAATTTATATTTCAGGGCTCCAATATTGCCTAGGACACCCCAAATTCATCATCAACATGGAACATAGACGTCTCCATCACTATTTACTACCGAATATCCACAAACACATCACTTTGATCACTAATAAGTCACATCGTAGGACATTCCGAAGATCGGAAAATACCTCTTATTCTAATAAGGTTTACATTTATGAATTATAATAATAATTACCTTTCATATAGCATAGTTTACATTACAACCAGTCTAACTGTATCTCTCATTTCAGATACATACTGGATACAAGATCAAAAAAAAAAACAATATCCTTTTAATATAATTTAAGTAATTAGCATCAGCAAAAATAACACAATCCGAAGCATAATTAGATAAAACATTATACTAGAGTAAAATAACATAGCAATGTTATTATATCATATATATATATATATATATATATATAAGACTTTTTTGACAGCATTAATTCTAATTGTTATATATATTTTTTCAGCTGCCACAAAAAAAAATTCATCATGCCGCCACGGAAGCTGCTGTGGTTTCATATATGAAGGTGTGGATACGCCGCGCAACTGACAGGATTCGTTCCAAAAATAAAGCAAAAAAACATAATTTTATAAAGTAGTTTATAAAGTTAAGTTGATTAATAAATAAAATTTAAAGATCAAACAAATTTTTTTATATATTATTATATTACAACATACTGACTATATGGTGCTATAAAGTGGATGATTTCCTTACGGTTTCATTACAATGAAGTGACTATTTCTTTACAATTTTGTTAATGCAAAATGATGATTTCTTTACTATTTCCTTTCTATTTGAAGCAATTGAGTTAAAACGTATCTTCTGCTATATATTGTTACTAGATGAAATAAAAACCAGCGTAGGTTAACAACTATCAACGAATTCGACATGCGGTGAACTAAAAATGAGATAAAAACTTCTATTAACGAGTTTATTTTTGAAGTATTTCAAGCAACTGAGTTAAAACGTATCTTCTACTATATATTGTTACTAAAGAAGCAAAAACTATCGTAGGTTAACAACTATCAACGAATTCGAGATGCGGTGAGCTAAAAATGAAATGGAAATTTCTATTAATGCGTTTGTTTTTAACTATTTGAAGCAATTGAGTTAAAACGTATCTTATTGACTATACATTTTAGCTAACATGAAGCCAATAAACCACCGCTAGGTTAACAACTATCAACGAATTCGAGATGCGGTGAGCTAAAAATGAAATGGAAATTTCTATTAATGCGTTTGTTTTTAACTATTTGAAGCAATTGAGTTAAAACGTATCTTCTGCTATACATTTTTACTAAATGAAGCAATAACCACCGTAGGTTAACAACTATCAACGAATTCGACATGCGGTGAACTAAAAATGAGATAAAAATTTCCATTAATGCGTTCGTTTTTAACTATTAGAAGCAATTGAGTTAAAACGTATCTTCTGCTATATATTTTTACTAAATTAAGCAATAACCATCGTAGGTTAACAACTATCAACGATTTCGACATGCGGTGAACTAAATACGAGATAAAAATTTCTATAAATGCGTTTGTTTTTTAACAATTTGAAGCAATTGAGTTAAAACGTATCTTCTGCTATATATTGTTACTAACTGAAGCAAAAACAAGGGTAGGTTAACAACTATCTACGAATTCATCATGCGGTGAACTAAAAACGAGATAAAAACTCCTATTAACGAGCTTATTTTTTAAGTATTTGAAGCAATTGAGTTAAAACGTATCTTCTACTATATATTGTTACTAAAGAAGCAAAAACTATCGTAGGTTAACAACTATCAACGATTTCGACATGCGGTGAACTAAATACGAGATAAAAATTTCTATAAATGCGTTTGTTTTTTAACTATTTGAAGCAATTGAGTTAAAATGTATCTTCTACTATATATTGCTACTAAAGAAGCAAAAACTATCGTAGGTTAACAACTATCAACGAATTCGACATGCGGTGAACTAAAAATGAGATAAAAATTTCCATTAATGCGTTCGTTTTTAACTATTAGAAGCAATTGAGTTAAAACGTATCTTCTACTATATATTGTTACTAAAGAAGCAAAAACTATCGTAGGTTAACAACTATCAACGAATTCGACATGCGGTGAACTAAAAATGAGATAAAAATTTCCATTAATGCGTTCGTTTTTAACTATTAGAAGCAATTGAGTTAAAACGTATCTTCTGCTATATATTTTTACTAAATTAAGCAATAACCATCATAGGTTAACAACTATCAACGATTTCGACATGCGGTGAACTAAATACGAGATAAAAATTTCTATAAATGCGTTTGTTTTTTAACTATTTGAAGCAATTGAGTTAAAACGTATCTTCTGCTATATATTGTTACTAACTGAAGCAAAAACAAGGGTAGGTTAACAACTATCTACGAATTCATCATACGGTGAACTAAAAACGAGATAAAAACTCCTATTAACGAGCTTATTTTTTAACTATTTGAAGCAATTGAGTTAAAACGTATCTTCTACTATA
>JABXWE010012369.1:0-24469 GCA_014611495.1 Limonius californicus
AATAATAATAATAATAATAATAATAATAATAATAATAATAATAATAATAATAATAATAATAATAATAATAATAATAATAATAATAATAATAATAATAATAATAATAATAATAATAATAAATACACGAGTACAAACAATAAATAAGCGGTGAAACCGACCGCCACAGCCTGACGAAAAGGATTTTGTTACGAAAATTATGTGGACCACAGGAAAAAGAGTTTTTTTGACGAAACTACGAGGGCCGCATGAAAGGTTCAAGAAGGTTGTGAGTTGCCGACCCTTCGTTACGTAATGCAATATGTATATATATATATATGTATATATGTATACAGGGTGTCCTTTAAATACCTTAAAAGCTTCAGGTAGCACTCTTCTGTAAGAAATACAGTCCTCAAAAACACTAACACGAACTTCCAATTGTGCTTAGTTTCCTCACACGAGACACTTAAAGAATATTATACTTGGCAACGTTGACGATGTCTTTGCATTTATGGAGAATTTAATTAGTAGGCCGAAATTACATGATTAGATTTTGACAAATGTCGAAAAACAAATTTTCTACTTTTCATCACAATACCATGGCCTTGCACTGTTGTCAAATGTAGTATTTACGAAATTTATCATTTTTAACAGTACTTCCAGAAGAGCAACTAGAGCGTCAACTCAATACTAATCTTTACATAATCAAGTGGCAGTCAGTCACTTATCGGTGGCAGTTAGTCACTTATCGGCAGATACGTGCAACATTAAAGTTCTCGTTATTGTTTCCATGAAATTCTGTTTTAAAGATATGAACTTTAACACTATCGTACAAGAAAACTAAGCTCCAAATACCTACTTTTTTTTGAAGATTTGTATTAAGCATTCATAAAGGAAAAATTCTACCTGAAGCTTTTAAAGCATTTAAAGGACACCCTGTACATATATTTCTGGATTAGTAATGTACAATACATATTATATAAGATATTGTCCAACTACACTGCAGGCAATATACTGTATGAGTTTGAATCTATTTTACGTACATTTAGAATCAGAAACAGATAGCATGAGAAAGCCGAGGCAAAGTGTTTCTTTTATTTATGATTCTTAGAATTAAACACAAACCATAGATTTTAGAATCAATTACTGACTTTACAGAACATCAGACTTTCAATTATAGAGTTGGAATTTGATTATCGATTCTAGAATCGGAAATTCTAATCACAATGCAGAATATATTCTTAAGTCTAAAGAACGTGTTCCGATTCTGAACTCTGAATCGTTTGACAGCACAGCAGTATATACTTCTATAAAAAAAATATAAACCTTAAGGATGATAAGAACATGCCTCTTGTTCATAGTTTATGCAGTTCTCAACGTTAATATATTAACGAAGCAACCAATGACATTAACATGAAGCATACTTGCTTATAAATCACTGTCGAATTTTATTGAAAATAAATCGTGATTTAACAAGAAGGGTCATGTCAAGATTCCATCGGAGTTAAACTTTCGTACAGGAAACGCCAGCGTTACAAATTGTAGCATCTATATCTCCGAAATTCCATCAATCGGGAGGGCCGTAAATAAATTAAGTGCTGCAAGGGGCGGCTTGGGGTTTTTCGATGGGTATCCCTTGTATTATTTTCGTTTCGCTGTTTTACCATGGGGTGAAAACAGAACATCGACAAGTGTTGGATTCATAGAAGTACCCTAGGATTTTAAACCTAAAAAAAGGCAATTCATTGCGAATTTGTTCATCGCCTTTGGCGGATTAATATCGAGCCCATTTCCTGTCCCTTTAGTAGTGCTGTTGCTGCTACAAACTACGAGGGTTGTGCAGCAGATATTTCGTCTCGGAATTTTCCCGAAGAACGTCGACCTTTTTGCCCGGATCTGCAAACATCTCCAGAGAGTTCCCGCATCGTATAAACCAAATTGTGCCTGTCTCCGCCTCGTCACTACAAATCAAGGTAAAAAAACTAAGTTTTTTTGTTGCAAAGAAAGTACCAGTTTTTTGTGTAGGTAAAAGAAACCCCATTTTCTTTCACGCGTAAACTTGCAAAATTCCAAGTTACTGAACGTTTTTGTTGTTTGTAACAAGAGCGACCTTCAGTCGCAGATAGTTTTTTGTATTACTAAATGTACAGGTTAATTATTGTGGTATTTGTGTAAGCTCTGGCCCCGTAGTCGATTAGACCATTTACGCGTGCCAGTGACGGCGAGTCCTTTTGCTTGAGCGCTCAAAATTGACTATCTGTAAAATAGAGTTACTAAAATTACCGTTTGCTGTCATTCGTTTGTATTACCAATAATTTTATTATATGTGTTTTAAAATTCAGCATATCTTTTATTATTTTGTATTTGTATTTGTTGGTGCATGAATTTTGCAAGCTTCATATATGTACATAGGAGGAGGCACAATAAAGGTGAGTTCGATTCCCATAAGCTGCTGGCCTCTCGGCCTTCCACGAGGACCTACAATCAGCTGTATTTTGAAGGTGGCGCCCACTAACTTTGACTTAATCCGTACACAACTAGGAAGATTTCCTCCCGTAAGCGATTTCTGTGAATCCCCCCTAAGCCTCTGAGCTAAGCTGTAGGCCTTTTCCACCTTTCTTGTTGAGGGTCGACGAAAAACTCGTTTGGTCCGTAACAACAACTGTTATTATGTCGTGCAGGTGAAGCTACATAAGTAGTTGTAGTTGTAGTAAAGTAATTGTAAAAAATAGAGCTAACAGAAAAACATCCAAACGCATATCCTTTATTTTTGATTGTGAAGAAGGGGTGTTCGAGAACGATTCAAACCTGAATGTTACGCAAACAATATTTTATATATCCGAAACAAAAATTTAACTTCTAAAATTTTAAATATGAGAATGGTTATAAATCGATCGTTATTCCTGACAAACTTGACATGGCAACGTTCCTCGGCCTAACACAAAATAGGCTACCGTGTCAATTAATTTCAGATTTCAGTCCTAAAACAGCGATAAGCTTTATCATTCATGACAGTTAGGGGCATTTCAAATAAATGTTACGCGAAGTTCTAAAACTTTGAATTTTATGTAGCTGTTGCATAGTTATATTAACAATTAAATTAAAATTAATATGTTTAGGAATCATTCGACGATATCTTTGCATTTATATACTAATTTATATAATATAGCTAATATATAATAAATGTCAAGTTCGCCGTTTATAGGCTTCTGCTCAAATTTTTGTAATGTGCTACTGTGAGAATAATTGTGTCGAAAAGGTTTAAACGATTTGAAAATAAATGAATAAAAGAAATTGTAAGATAGTATTGTTGGGATGGAGTTTATTTTGTATTATTGATAAAATACAACATATTTATTTAGTTAAACAGTGTAAAGTTTACTAAGATACCTCTGGAATACAAACAGCTGTAATATGTATGTAGCCTACCTACCTGTTATAAGCTAGAGTAATTACCCTGTATATGTCGGAGGTAGCTTTTGTAGCCAATCAACTTCTACTATATCCATTATCTTGAATCTGGCTGTCAAGTAGAAATTTGCTCTATCATAAACGAACAGAAAGTCATTAGATGATTAATTTAAATAAAGAGCCACTTTGGGCTTTCTACGTATTTGTTGCTATTTAAAATCAGGATAAGTAACAAAATTAATAAAATTCGTTTAACCATTAAATAACCAAGAAATATTCAAGCGTGGTTCGAATAATTTATCACCATATATTGTATCGACGCCAGCAGAAGTCCTCCAACAAACGAATACCCAATAAGCCCCCGGATATGACCTAATAGTAGTCTTTGCTACTTCCCTACTATTAGAAATACACTGAAATTATAATGGTTGTAAAGCCTGGAAAACCATCTACCCAACCTCAATCCTACAGACGAATAAGTCTCCCCCCCCTGCTATCCAAAGTGCTCGTAAGGCTCCTAATCAAACGACTCAAAGACACTGTTGACCTAGACCAACTTATCCCATCACACCAGTTCGGATGTCAAGAATCCCATTCAACCATCCATCAAAGCCACCGAATCATCACCCACATCATGGAGAGCCTAGAGAAAAAAAGTATCTGTACAGCAGTATTTCTGGACATAAAGCAGGCATTTGATAAAGTTTGGCACAAGAGGCTTCTATACACACTCAAACTGCACCTCCAATGCCAACTGTATGTACTACTAAAATCACATCTAACAAACAGAACCTATCAAGTTAAAACAAACAACACATCAGACTACCATCAAATCAACACTGGAGTGCCTGAAATAGCAGTCGAACACCTTTAAGATCAACACTGACAAATCTGCGCAAGTAACCTTCACAACTCGGCGTGTCGAATTAATATCGCCCCTATCCTGAAACAAATTTACATAAAATACCTAGGGATGCACCTCGATAAACACTTACATGGAGCACGCACATAAAAGCCAAAAGAAAACATTGGAATTAAATCTCAAACATATGTCGTAACGCTAATTGGAAAACGCTCTTAGCTTTCTTTGCCAAACAAAATTCTGATTTATAAAGTCATACTAAAACTCATATGGACCTATGGGATCCAGCTCTGGGGATGCGCCAAGGCGTCACATACTAAAGTGCTACAGAGATTCCAATCCAAGACTATCCGATCGCTAGCAAACGCCCCTTGGTATGTTTCAAATGAAACCCTCCATAACGATCTGAAAATCCTTTACATAGCTAACGAAATCAAGAGACATATATATCAACAGCTTGCCAGGACACCCCAACAACCTTATTGAACGGCTATCCAACCAACCAGCTGGTACAAGGAGACTGAAGCGACTTTGGCCAACTGATTTATAATAGCAACCCAGTCAAAACTGATATACCTCAGGAGATTAATGCTGGCTAAAGCTCTTCTCATGCCACAATACCATTATAACATTAGTTTAATACTCAATATATTATTAAGAAGAGAATTCTGTTTAAAATAAATAAAAAAAAGAAATATTATATCGATGTCTGAAAGGTATACATTTGATTGAATGTTATATAAGAATTCTCATGAAATATGGTTTAGTTGTTCTAGGAAATTGTAGCAATAGAGAGATGTCAATAAGCCGTCGTAACTATACAAAGAAAAGTGATGTAAGAACATGGAAAATTCCTCTAGAAAGGAAGATAATAATTTCATTTGTAGCAAGTAAAACCTTAATTATGATTGCAATTAACTCTCAAAATGGCAAAACAGCACCTCTTTAATACGAGCTTAAGAAACCGCATTATTATTTGTATACCACACTTACGTAATATGCTCTTAATTTTCTCAAATTACGTATTGAAGTGACTGTATGAAGCAACCTACTATTGCATAGCTTTAAGGGTGTTATGCAATTAATCATTAAAAGCTTCAAACGTTCCAGTAATAGCTGAGAACTTCTTTATTTTATGTTTCATAATAAATTTTGAAGCTATAGTCCATGATTTGCATAACACGTAATTATCTTCATATGAAAATTGTTCCGTTTCGTAGTTCGTTCTTCTTCATATTTAAAATGTTATTTATTTAATTTAAGTTTATTCTTAGAATCGGATGCACTAGTACTGACTACTGTTAAGAAATTAAATCTTCATTAAACAAGGAAAACAATTAAACAGGTGTTCGAAGTACGCCAATTAGATTATATTTATATACAAATGATATTCTTTGTTGTAACAACGATAAGTGATGAGAATTGTTCAATCAGCAAACCATAATTACCATACCTTAATTATCTAGACTATTACGAAAGTAATTTCGGATGGTCATAAAATAGTTACCATTTTGCATATATTCGCATTTGTACAGTGTAAATAACTATTACAAAAGAAAAATGTTTATATAATTCAATTTTATGTCAGGAAATAGTTACTGTATTAAATTGTATATTATTCATATTAAGAAAAATGTACCCGGTGAATTGACAGCAGTTTCTTCGGACGCCTTTGCGGACTATTTTCAGAAACTTTAAAAATTTATAAGGTATTTTAAAGTAAATGGGGATTGCTTTGAATCATCATCATCGTCTGACATGGAGCTGACTCGAGAGTCGATCCTGGATACGCCAGGCCCACCCCATGCCAGTAGGTGGGAAGGAATTTATGGGATAGGGTGGGATCGGGTGGGGTGTTGCACCGCGTTAGCATTCCTGCAATGTATACCGCAAGGCACCGCTTCTGCAACACCGGGTAGTTAGTACGCTTCGCATCAATGGGACTATGTAACCGGGACCGTTATGCGATTATGCCTTTAACCCTAATAAACTTTGGTATCCAAGTTTCACATTGTTCGTATCTCTTAACTATCTATTGTTCTAAGGTAACAGTTTCCACCTATCTTAGTTTCCTAATAGCTAATAACTTAATATTAACTCCAAACCGTATTTTTCCACTTTGCCGACTCTCGATTCTTCTTCCTTCTTGCCCATCCGTCCTCTTTGCAGCTATCGGCTCGAAGTCCATAGTTTGCTTTCCCACTGGTACTTGTTTCGTTCCTTCTCCTTTGGTTTCCCCTTCGTCACCCTCTTGCTGCTTCTTCTTCTTCTTCGTTGTCCTGTTCGTCTTCAGTCAATTCTTGATCGATTCTTCAATCACTGCGTATACTCTTCTGGCTTCTCTTCGGATGTCCTCTTTTCTTCGTGCCCTGTCCTTCCATGTCTCTTTAGGTATGCCGGTGTTTTGTATGTCCCTCTGCAATGATGTATTCCACGTGTAGCATGGTCTTACGATCTTTTTTTCTTGTGTTTGCATGGCATAAGCTTGCTGTAGAGGATGGTTGGCAGGTCTTCTTAGAATATGCGCCCAGTATTTAATTCGTGATGTAGTGAGCCGTTTAGTTATTGTTTTCTCTTTTAGAATCCCTTGTGCCGTCGAAATGTTTTCTTCTCCCGTGGTTAGTTGAAATAGTTTGAAGATTTTCTCGTCCATGCTTCGAAGTGCCATTTTGTTGGCTTTCGTGATTTCGCTGGTTTTCAATCCGTATATAGACGTTGTGGCTATGATGGAATTGTATATTTTCTTCTCTATTCCGTTCGGTAGGAGAGGAAGAATCATATGTGTGTTCCATGTCTGTCTTCCTACCTTCTGATATTACTGGTTGTGCTTGACCGCATCCCGTAATGTAAGATATCGTACCTACCTAATTTGCCTAATTTGCGGTCTCTGAATTAAATTTAAGTTTAAGATTTAAAATACCGCACAATGAAATTGTGTCACCCTCGATTGAAATTTATGATCTCATCCCAAGCGTTTGGTGTTAGTTGAGACGAGGTTTTTGTCGGCCCGGTCCGCAAGGGTTTTTATACCTGAGCCAACCCTTGAGGCATGTACCCTTATGCTAACCTTCCTGCGCACTCATGCACTTGTTACTACATCCTCCGTTCGATTTAATTATATATACATATATACATATATACACATATAAATTTATTACTACTACTACTACAATACCAGACTACATGATTACTTATATATCTCTCTCTATTTCTTCTTCGTCCTCCCTCGTCCTTGCTGTCCACCGCTGTTTGATCGGTTCGCCGCTAAGCAGGCGATCGCAGTTTTGCTGACCCGCTGGGCAAACTAAAACAACTAACACTTTATTTTAATTTAATCACGCACTGAACGCGGGTATTTGTCTTAAAGATCCACTAAATAAATAAATAAACTTATTTGCCGTTATTTTTTTAAACTCTTTAGCGGCGAGGCACGTCTAGTCTGCACGGCAGCCCGAGTCGGAGTAAATGGCGATTGCTTTGAATAAATATAAAATAATTAGCGTGTTACCTGAATATTTCGTTTCATTGGGTCAGTCCGGGAGTTAAACTTTCATAATTTTTCTACTTTGCTCTTAATTCTAAATCCCTTTAAACTTAATGTATCTTTCGGAAATTACAGGAGGAGTTACCACACATTTTATAATTAAAGAGGTGCTTCTTTTCTCATACTTAAAACCATAATTACGAGTAGTTTGAGCGTTTTCAAAAAATTCATTTCGCCAAGCTCGTGAATGTGACATTTACAAATTTGCAAATTCAATACCAGACGTTGGTTTTGTCACTGCAGAATAAATTACGTGGGAAGAAGAGCACATGTAGATTCCTAAATTTGTCAGCTAAAAAGAGTCGTGGTACAGTATTTCAGGAGATATCGATTGAAAGGTCAGTTGGTGGAGAGATAAATAGAATTATTGTTTGAACCCGATTTCATGCATATACATAACGTTATGTTAAATCTATCGTTAATCAACTTTACTTAATATCGGTTACGATAATCATCGCTAAATTGACTAACAGTTCGAGGTAATTTTTGATCACGTGATATTTTATTTTCTGTATTATCGCACGCACTGAAACATTTAGTAATTTATTTTTAATTCAGCTATATTATAGTAATAAATAAACTTTTGAAAAACCAATGATTTTGTATCTCAATTGTTGGCTTGGTGAAGAACTTATCTCCAGAGGTATTCCTCAGCTAAGTTGTTTTAATTAGTTCAAGTTTCTACTGAAGATGGCAGTTTAGTTGCTGGAAAACTATTTCGTTTCGTATATCATAGTGGCAAGGGGTTACTCAAAGTTTATTTACTTAAACCACCGTCTCCAATCAATCCTATATTATAGGAATTATTGGAATTTAAATCTGTGCAGGGCATTCTTTATCAAGTGCATTAGCAGAAAATTAAATTAAAATAGTTTACATACTTTGGTGAGTGGTATGTAAAGTAGAACTTTTAGTCACATTTTAACAGAAATTTTATAAATGTATGTTACATACAGGGTGTATCTGAACTGCATCAACAAATCCGCAAACATTTATTTCATGGAGAGTATGCGTAGTCCGATTCGCCGCGGGTCGACTCACTCGAGAAATTATTATGTAATGTTCCAAAGTTTTTCTTATGTTTAGACTTTCATGGGTGATGGTTATTATCAGTAGTTGCTTTATTTCTTACGAGACATTTACAACTTTTTTATGTCTGCGGTGCACGCTTTATTGTACCACCAACATAGAGGACCTACATCTTAACATTGGCTCTGAACCGCGGTAAGTTTGACAGCACTTCCACTAGAGAAGAACTACTAGGCAGAGTACCTCGCCTTTGTCATTGCCTTCCGGTAATAGTAATTCCATCCTTACCCTTTAGTAGTTTAGCGTTAAGCTTAAGTCGACGATCAATAAAATATTAATGTTAGGTATAACAAAATAGAGTTTCAGATATATATTACATACGGAACGTTATGTTACAAATGTGTTTATATTCTTCTTCTTGAGGGTGCCGTCTCCTTACTGGAGCTTGGCAATCATCACAGCTATTCGTACTTTATTCATGGCTGCTCTAAATAGTTCGATGATGCTGCAGCCATACTATTCTCTGAGGTTGCATAACCAGGATGTTCTTCTTTGTCCAACGTTCCTTTTTCCTTGTGCTTTTCCTTGGACTATGAGTTGTAGCAATGTATACTTTGGTCCTCTCATAATGTGTCCGAAATACTGTAATTTTCTTCTTTTCACTGTTTTCACTACCTCTAATTCCTTATTCATTTTCTAAGCACCTCTCCATTTGTCACTCTATCTGTTCACGATATTCTTAGTAATCTTCTGTAAATCCACATCTCTACCGCTTCCAATCTTTTAATGTCTTCTTTCTTCAATGTCCACGCTTCCATCCCAAACATTAATAGCAATAAAATGTAGCAACTAACCATTCTCACTCTCAATTCTAAGTTTAGACTTCTGTTAGTTAAGAAACTCTCCATTTTTAGAAAAGCTCCTCTAGCGGTTTCAATTCTTGTTCGTATCTCCCTTTTCTGTTGTCCGGTGGATTCAACCCAAGTCCCTAAGTACTTATAAGACTATGTCCTTTCTATCGTTTTAATGTTTACTGTTAGATTGGCATGTAAATTATGTTTTTTTTTGTGAAAATAATAACCTTCGTTTTCTGCAGTTTCATCTTTAAGCCATATTGAGCTCTACTATTACTTAATCGTTCTGTCATTTCTTGTAGATCTTGTATATTATATGTATATGTATATATGGTTCTATATGAGAATATTATTATTAAAACTTATTGTTAAAGTAGATGTCACTTTGTCAATTGCAGATTTTTATAGTAAATGTTTTTTTTAGCTTTATATATAGTTACATTTCATATTTATATTGCCATGTTATTTACCCTAAATAATGTAATTATTCTAGACTATACTTATATGATGTGATTTTTGCTTCGTAAAGCTTATATGATAATTAAAAGGATACTAATTTTTGATGTAGAAATCCAGATTATACTTGAAATTGAGTTTAGTGTTGGGGACGTCTATGTTCGGTGTAGACGATGAGTTTGGGAGCCCTATAATGTAAATGATTGTAAATTGTAAATATTTTTACACATTATAAATTTGTGTGTACAAAGGTTAATTTGAATTGTAGGAGATTATTATTGTTTTGTTTAGTTTATCTGTTGTATGAGGAAAGTATGGAAGTAATTTTATTTTTTCAATTAGATTATTTATTTGCAAATTATGAAAATTAGATGAATATTTTATTTGTGAGGTTATAATTGAATTTTGGTTAATTATATTGTTATTAGTAGTTGTGAAGGATGTCTTTGTGTGTATTTAATTGTATTGTAAGGTTTTGTAATTGTTTTTCATAATTTTATAGCTTGTCTAATGTATTTTGTCTAAATCTAAATATTCAACCATGTGTAAATTTTTTGTCATGGATTTTAATGTAGTTAGTGTCAAAAGTTTCCAAATTTTGTAAAGATCACAAATCTAAATTTTGTTTGATAATTTAATAGGTATTAATCTTGTGATTAGCAAGTTTTAAATGTTGTAAATCATATGTTGATCGTAAAGATTATCTACTAGTTTGCCAGTGGTGCATTTCTAGCTTCAAGGTAGATTTCTAAGGAAATTTTGAATTTTAGTCTGTTATTGTCATTCAAAGTGGATTTTAAAATTTTAAATGTTAAACCATTAAGGTTGAATTTGGCTAATTTTTGGGAGTGGTCAAAGTTTGTTGTTATTTGAGGTTAAACGTTTATTTTCAAATGATGTTTGTTTAATTTGGAAAATCGGTTGTTTTTGTGTAAAGTAATAAATCTTACCTAAGTTAAATCTTCGAAAGTGTTTAATTTACTAGAGGTGTTCCTGGAATATAATTCAATTTATAATTCATATAAAGCAGTTCTTAATGGACTAATAATAACAAAGCTACTTACCTGGTTTGCTTAAGTCACTTATACGAAAGTAATTGAAGTGTTTCATTGGATTTTAACAACATTTAACTATAAAGTTGTAAGAACCGCATAGTCAACGGTCCTGGAAGCAGTCAGCGACGTGTAGAGATGAATTGACAGCGATCAAGGGCACATTATAGCTATCGTAGGCAGTTTTGAAGAAATAAGAAGTAAGTTTTGAAGAAATAAGAAGTGCAGCCTGGTTCACAATCAGCGGATTAAAGATAAGTTCACAATTATTTTATGTATTTATTTGTGTTATTCATTATTCTAATTAGATGACTATCTTTGAAGAAGCCACGATTATCAAGATTTTATTAGAACCCTGAGATTTTTCTTATAAAAGATTTGCTGATGTAAAGTAATATTTAATTTCTTTGTTGGATATATATTTAATTTAATTCGTATTATGGGCGCAACCAACGTGAAGGTTTATTTTTGATTTATTTATTTTATTATAAATTTACATAGCATATAAATATGTCACCAGCAATGTAGGGCAAAAATATTAAATAATAATTTTTTTTTATGTTACACGGCAATATATATTTATAAACTCGCTTGTTAGGTACGGCAAAATATATATATATATATATATATATATATATATATTTTACATATAGCGCCCCAGATGTTAGACGTGTTTATTTTGTCAGGATTGCACCATAATTAGGATATGTTTAAAAATAAATGTCAACCTGTTTTATGATCCCTTGCTTGTTTCTCAGTCTGTTGCAGATTTGTGTAGTTAATTTCTTTTCAGCATCATAGTGACACCTGGGTGCATTTTGGGTTTCACGACCTTATCAAATGTTCAATACCAAGTTGTGCTTTGTACGTGCTAAGCAGACTTAGATATGGACTACAGTTTGTAAATCCCTGATACGAATTTATTATTTATTTATATTTATAAAACTGTTTTTAGGTTTAACACACGAGTGAATCATATATTCAACATAGCACGCAAGTGTTTATTTTGTCAGAAGTGAACCATTATTAATACATGCTTATTGACGTAAATATCAGTTTTTTATGAACCCTTGCTCGTTTTCAGTCTATAGAATATTTGTACAGTAAACCAAGTTGTGCTTTTATACGTACTAAGCAGACTTACATATTGACTACAGTTTATAAATCCCTGGTACGATTATATACGCATTGATAATTTATATTTATAAAATCGTTGTTAGGTATAACACATGGGCGAATCATATATTCAACATATCACACATGTGTTTATTATGTCAGAAGTGGATACCTAATTATCAGAACATGTTTATTGAGGTAGATGTCACTAGGCTTTGTAACAGTTTGATTGTTTTTCAGTCAGTTACAAACTTCAACAGGAAATATCTTTTCAGTATTATACTGAACACCTCCTTTCGTTTTGATTTCAGGACTTTCCATGTGATATTCAAAATTCATTGTTGTTACACTAAGTTGATTTAGATGTAGATATTGTATAAATATACATACTTATGATGTACTCGTGTGTTTTGAAAATCATTGTTACGTATACTAAAATGTGAGTTAATCGTATATTTTAAATATGGCGCCTTAGACGGGTTTATTTTGTCAGTTGAGCATCATTATTAGAACACGTTATTGAAGTAGATGTAGCTTGGTTTTACCTCCTTAACCTTGTTATATATTGTAAGCTATGAGCGAATCATAAATTCTAAATATGTTGGGACATCAATCCGTTGTCTTCATTTTGCCAAAACAACACCAATATTGGGACATACTATTGATGTAGATGTCATTTTTCTTTATGGCCTCTCTATTGTTTTCCAGTCTATTGCATATTTGAACAGTAAATATACTTTCAGTATTATAGCGACAACCGGCGTCCGCTTAGTATTTAAGACTTTTTCGTCCTAGGTTCGAAATTCAAGTTCTACTAAACAGAATTACACTTATAAATCAACATAAAAATACCTGTTAATCTTATACAAATATTCGCATTGATAATGTATACCCTTAAAATATACTTTAGACGTTGTAAACTATACGCGAATCGCACGTTTCAAATATGGCTGCATGTAGGTATATCAACCCCGTTTGTTTTGTCACGGAACACCATTATTAAGATATTTTATTGATGTAGATGTCATTTTTCTTTATGATTTCCTGATTGTTTCTCAGTTTATTGAAGATTTGAACAGTAAATATACTTTCAGCAGTGTAGTGGCGACCGGCTTCCGCTTAGGTTTTAGGAGCTTTTCGTCCGAGTTTTTGAAAATTCAAGTTGCGCTGACATACTAAGCAGATTTACATTTAGATTACAATTTAAAAATACCTGTTAGTCTTTTATAAATATTCGTATTTACAATATATACTTTTAAAATCTACTTTAGATATTGTAAACTATGAGTGAGTCATATGTTTTTAATATGGCGGCATATAGGTATATGTATAAGACGCGTTTTTTTGCCACGGGAGTACCATTACTAAGGCATTGTATTGATGTAAATGTCATTTTTCTATATGATTTCGTGATTTTTCTCAGTCTGTTGCAGATTTGAACAGTAAATATAGTTTCAGCATTATAGTGACAACCGGCTTTCACTTTAGGAGCTCTTCGTCCGAGATTCGAAGTTCAAGTTGTGCTGACATACTAAGCAGATTTACATTTAAGCTACAATATAAAAATACCTGTTAGTCTTATGTAAATATTGGAACTTATAATATATACCTTTAAAATCTACTTTAGATATTGTAAACTATAAGTGAGTCATATGTTTTAAATATGGCGGCATACAGGTATATCAAACGCGTTTGTGTTATCACGAGAGCACCATTACTAATACATTTTATTGATGTAGATGTCATTTTTCTTTAAGATTTCCTGATGGTTCCTCAGTCTATTGCAGATTTGAACATTAAATATACTTTCAGCATTATAGTGGCGACCGGCATCCGCTTAGGTTTTAGGAGCTTTTCGTCAGAGTTTCAAAATTCAAGTAGTGCTGATATACTAAGCAGATTTATATTTAGATTACAATATAAAAATACCTGTTAGTCTTTTTTAAATATTCGCATTTATAATATATACTTTTAAAATCTACTTAGATATTATAAACTATGAGTGAGTCACAAGTTTTTAATACGGCGGCATATTAGACGCGTTTATTGTGCCACGAGAGCACCATTATTAAGGCATTTTATTGATATAGATGACAGTTTTCTTTATTATTTTCTGAATGTTTCTCAGTCTATTGCAGATTTGAACAGTAAATATGCTTTCAGCATTATAGTGGCGACCGGCTTCCTCTACCGGTTAGGAGTTTTTCGTCCGATTTTGAAAATTCAAGTAGCGCTGACATACTAAGCAGATTTACATTTAGATTACAATGTAAAAATACCTGTTAGATTTTTATAAATATTCGCATTTACAATATATACTTTGAAAATCTACTTTAGATATATTAATATGGCGGCATATAGGTATATCAGACACGTTTGTTTTGCCATCAGAGCACCATCACTACTACTAAGACATTGTATCGATGTAGATGTCACTTTTCTCTATGATTTGCTGATTGTTTCTTAGTGTATTTCAGATTTGAACAGTAAATATACTTTCAGCGTTATAGTGGCGACCGGCTTCCCTTTAGGTTTCAGGACCTTCTCGTTCGAGTTTCTAAATTAAACTTGTGTTGCTATACTAAGAAGATTTATACTTAGATTATAATATAAAATTACCTGATAATATTATATAACTATTTATACGCATTTATGATATATTTTTACAAAATCGTTGTTACGTATGGTAAATATGAGTGAAATGTATATGTTAAATATGGCGTCCTATATGTCCGGCGCATATATTTTGTCACGAGAGCATCATTATCAGAATACGTTATTAAAGTAGATGTCACTTCGCTTTGCAACATCCTGATTGTTTCTCAGTCTGTTGCAGATTTGAGTAGCAAATTTTCTTTCAGCGATATTGGCGACTCACTTGCGTCTAGGCTTCAGGACGTTCCTGTCTGAAGTTTTTAATCTAAGTTGTGCTGTTATACTACGGTAAAACTAAACAACGGTCGTGAATTTGTTATATTGCGGTTTAAATATTTTAATTTTTGTATCTTGTTATTAGTAGGGGGTATTTAGAATGGTATCGGATGATCGGATTTAGTACGAATGCGCCCGGAGGGTTATGTGGCAACCCCCTGTACTAATGGGGTAGTTGTGTTGCCGCCGCGACTCAGTGAACATCGTACATCCGCGCGCTGTTCAAGGTAGACGCGCGAAAGCTAACAGAGAACAACAGGTAATTTGCCTTTTTTGGCTTTGTTGATTTATTAGTCCGCTAAGTTACGAAACGAGCCAGGAAAACTTTTTCATTCAACCCGATTTCTACTTTTAAAACTTTTAGTTAGTTTGATTTGAGATTTTAACGCTCAGAGACAACAGGTTAACAATTTTTATTAGTTTTCTCATTTCCGACCATTTAGAGCTTTTCATTTTAAATTTTTATTTCTGACTACGATTGGTCATCATAATTGGTGAATTGCGGTTTGGGAATTGATCAAGGTGCCACCAAGGTTAATTAACAACAAAGTAAAAAGCTGCTTTGTTAGAAGAACCGTGTCAAAACGTTATTAAGAATAATGAGCTACATTGGAGGAAATCCTTACCAGAAAAAGGAAAATTTATTTTTTTTAAATTCAGCATGCAAATTTAATTAGCAAGCATTTTGTTAGGATAAATTTACAATTCTTATTAAGTAGCACTAAAGTCAACGGGGTTGTTTTCTTATAAAATATCCACTCCAAAATCTTGCTTAAATTGGAATTTAATCAGCAGCATTAATATTTGAAAGCTATGCAGATATTTTTAATGGAAAGCCTATTAGAAATTTTACATCGCAGATCAGAATTTTAAATTAGACCTGTGAGGTTTATGTAAATAATTTTATTTCTGTACTTTAAAATTTTGATGATTAAAGACAATCGAAGGGGATTTTTAAGGGTTTGTTTTGGACCAGAGAACCTTACAGTTTTGTATGTAGCTCAAAGGGAATATTCAGTGAGCTTTCGAAAGGTAAATGTGGTAGAATTTTACTTTTGCACGCTCCTGTTCCACCGAAATTCTTTGTTGTGGCACAATCAAACAAAATTGTTATTAAGTTCTCTTTAATAAAAAGCGTTTTTATATTTATTATTATTATTATTAGTAGGTAATACCACGAAAAGTTTATATTATAAAATACATTTCTATTTTAATAATTTAGCTAATTTATTTAATTGAAAAGTTAATTTGGAAAGTTTATTATTTGAGTTTTTTTAATATTTCGTAAAATTTCACAGAAGCGGCTTTACTTTAAAAATTATTTGTTTGGTATTGTTGTATTAGTTGCCTGCGCGTGAAATTACAATTGATTTTAAATAACATTTCTATTTATTTTCAGCATCAATTGCCAAATTATTAAACAGTATTGCTTTCCCATTATCGTTCTTATAAGAGCCTATTAATAATTTGTTAGATCGTTTCTCATGTAATAGTCAGGTAGGATGTGAACTTACATTTTCACTTATTCAATATTGAAATAAACTTCTAGAACGTCAATATTGCTTACAGTTTTTAATAGAGATAAACTGTTTTAACTCGCAAATATTAAAAGTAGCTTAGATGTGAAGACTTTTTAATGATTTTTTTACTGTCTAAAATTAGAACAGAGAACGTATTTACAAAAACAACTAAATTAATTTCCTTGAGAATTTTTAATATCCAGGTGCCAGGGCGTCGAAACTTTGGAAATGTGAATTGAGCAAATGTAACTTTCGTTATCGAGTTTGAAAAGGCGTAACAGAAAATGCTGAAATTTCCGCGGTTGGAAAACCTTGGTGGATGGTGACTGTGGCAAGCAAGGTGGATGTTTATTTTCCAACTAAATCGACGCTGTATGAAAATTAAAGTAAACATGCTAAATTGGTAGTTTGTAGAGCTTTAATTATTGAATGCTTGGAAAAAAATTGCTGTTCATTTTTCCTGAAAGGTTTCGTTTTCGTTATTAGTAAAATATCTCTTTTGTATTATTTTAAAAGATCCTGCAGAAGGATTTCGTTTTATATCGGTACTAATTAATAGCTGTTTATGAAAAGGAGTTCTGCATCAGCAAGAAGACGTATTTTCCCAATTAACTTAAAACGTTGGAATAAAGAAAGTGTTCAATTAGCAGAAGTTTGGGATTTTCTTTTGTAAGAATTATGGTTAGCTTTTACATTCAAAAGTTCACCTTCTTCATTATTTTGCTCTAATTCTGTCAGATTTGACAGCCCATTAAAATCAGTGAAGCATATACAGGAATTTTTATTAAATGAAGTTGAGGCTACTAGATTTTCCTTAAATTAAATCTTGACGAATTTCCACGAATGGTGTTTCAAATTGAATATGAATAATGTAAAATAGTATTTGCAGTCGTAAGCAAACTTAATTGAGTAATTACTGTTCGAAGTAGTTGTCTACAAAAACAAGAGGCATCAGAATTTAATCAAGCTTAATAATAACTGTAAGATTCACCAACGCGGGGAGCTTTCACTTAAATTGGCAAAGGATATAGAGTGGGCCTGAATAAGGTCGCTTCTAATAATGTAAAGCGATTTTCGCGGAGAACAAAAGATAAAATTATCAACTTTAGTAAAAAGTTGTTTGGGTCCTTTTGAAACAAGCGTTTTAGTAGAAATCTTAAGTGTAATGCGATTATTTTTAAGAGCCATTAGAAGTTCGCAATTAAAGTCTGCTCTGGATGGCAAAAATAACCAAAGTTGACTTGGGTTTTTTAAATTTTAATAAGAGACGAAGTTGAGTTTGTTATTCGCCAAATAAAAATAAATATGAGCAGTCAACATGCAGTGTAAATGAACGTGCAAGAAAAATTAGAAACGTTTCGTTTCCTTAAAATTACGCTCATTCTTGTCAACTTGTGTATGCAAATAGTCGCCGTTACATATATAAACCAAAAGAATGAGAAATTCTATTTAATTTAAACACGCCATGAAATGCAAATGCCTTTGTTCACCGTGGTTCGTTCTAACGATTACTTATCACAGACACAAAAAGAAGTTCAGCTCCGTAATGGAAATTAAAAGCTCCTATCAAAGCACACCCATGTAGATTTATTGGATGTTTGCGAAAATCGTATACCGAAAGCCTAGCTGGGATTGAAATACATATCGGAGAATATAAATAGAGAATCAAGCGTTGTAAATATTTTGGGATGTCTGGGATTTGCCGTCGGCTTATAAAATATATCAGAAACTCCTTATTTGCATCAACTGCGTTTGTTTGCGGTTAAGTGAAATAAAATAAAAATAGAACAGTATTAGGTATTTTCCGATAACTTTAAATAATAACGAAGATAGCGGTATTGATCTGTGGGAAAAAAAGTGGAATATTGTAATATAATTCCTCTACACGGTCATAGACAAATTACTTTAAATTCAATCTGGTTTTTAGTGTTAAATTTATTCGTGCTATTGATTCTTAGCAATACGTATAAGAAAATCAAATTTAACTAAAACGTATAGGTACCCGAAGAAGATATATTTTGTATGTTGCTTGTAGGTCATACACATTGCAGCTTATATGAAATTTGCTCTTAAAATGTCATAAAAACGAAAAAGCGTACTGTACAAGTAATAAAATATTTTTTGATAGTATGTACTCAGGAAGGCAATAATATCAATTTTCAGAACGTTTGTTATATTTCGCAACTCTTAAGTATTTGACGTAGGCAACCCAAATCCATTTTTCAAAGTTTCTCATTAAAATATAGTATTGCGAATTTGAAAAAATTTGACGTCGGAATAAAATATTATGATCACTTGAAATTTCAGTTTCAACATTTATTACTGTCTATATAGAAATGTAATACTAATAGTATACAGTGCGCCTATTTTGTCTCGTATATCTTGAGTATGTTATTTCGTACAGGCAACACTCACCCACGTACATTTCTAATTAAAATGTAACAATACATTCTAGGAAATGTTTATTATCGAAATAAGTTAAAAGTTTCGTTTAGCTACCAGTTTCAAGATTTATTACTCTGTATATTGACATGAAATAGTAACAATTTATAATGAACACATGTGACCTCGTAACTGAGTAATACAAATTCCATTTTATGTGTAACTCTGCAACTAAAATAAACGATAAAAATTTGGAAAACTTTGACGTGGAAATAAAAAAGTAGTCTCTTTTGACACATTAATGTCAAGCTTTGTTACTGTATATACAGAAATGTAAAACTAATAATATACAGTAGGCCCATTTTATTTCGTAACTTTAGAGTATTTAAAACAGGCAACATTCACACACCTAACTTGCTATTTAAAATATTACAATATAGACTTGGAAATGTTTATTATCGAAATAAGCCAATTGTTTCGTTTAGCTGCCAGTTTCAAGATTTATTACTGTGTATACTGACATGAAATAGTAACAATTTATAATGAACACATTTTATCTCGTATCTAAGTAATACAATTTCCATTTTATATGTAACTCTGTAATTCAAATAAACAATAACAATTTAAAAAACTTTGACGTGGAAATAAAATTAGTCTCGCTTGACACTTTAATGACAAGCTTTGGTACTGTATATACAGAAATGTAAGACTAATAGTATACAGTAGGCCTATTTTATTGCGTAAATCTTGAGTATTAATGCAGACAACACACACACACACACACGTAACTTGCTAGCTGAATAAAATATAACAATATAGACTTGAAAATGCTTACTACAGGAATAAGCAAATAGTTTCGGTTGATTTCCAGTTTCAAGATTTAATACTCTGTATACTGTAATGAAATAGTAATAATATACAGTACGCACATTTCATCTCGTAACTGCTCAGTATTAATACAAATTATTTGTAATTAAAATACAACAATACAAATTTGAAAAACTTTACGTAGAAATAAATTATTTGCCAAACTTGAAATTTCATTTTCAAGGTTTGCTCCTGTATATACAGAAATGTAATGTTGATACTATACACTACGCACATTTTTTTCGTAACTTACGTATTAGTACAGGACAGGCACAGGCGTAATTTGTAATAAAAACATAACAATATACATTGGGAAATATCTACTATCGAAATAAGAATATAGATACGTTTAACTAATAGTTTTAGGATCTATTATTGTGTATACAGAAATTAACTTCTGAGTAACACAAATTCTATTTTATATGTAACTTTGTAATTAAAATAATCATTAACAATTTGAAAACTTTTGACGTGGAAATAAATAATTAGTTATGCTTGAAATTTCATTTTCAAGCTTTGTTGCTGTATATATAGAATTGTAATATTAGTAGTATGCAGTACGCCCATTTTTCTAGTAACTTACATATTAGTGCTGGAAAGGCACATGCATAATCTTTGAATCAAAATATATCAATATACATTGGGAAATGTGTACTATCGAAATAAGTCAATAGTTTCGTTTAGCTTCCAGTTTCAAGATTTATTACTCTGTATACTGACATGAGTATCAATATGTAATGAACACATTTCATCTCGTAACTGAGTAATATAAATTCCATTTTATATGTAACTCTGTAATTAAAATAAACAGTAACAGTTTGGGAAACTTTGGGACCGCGGTGGTCGAGTGCGAGAACGCATTGGCCACTCGAGGTCACAGTAAATGCAGTTGATCCGTTGGGGCGATCGAATCCCGACTGGGGCGACCGCATTTGCTTAGTTAAGTTTAGGGTGCATGTTGCATGAATGTTTAGTGTGTAAGGGACGCCCGCACCCCCCTGAAGTAATGCGAAAGCGGTTCCGGGGGGGGGGGCTGGGGAACGGTAGTATGAATGAGTGGAAAAAAAAAGTTTGGGAAACTTTGACGGGGAAATAAAAAATTAGTCTCGCTTGACACTTTAATGTCAATTTTTTTTACTGTAGACACAGAAATGTAAAACTAATAATATACAGTGGGCCCATTTTATTTCGTAATTCTTAAGTATTTAATACAGGCAATACTTACACACGTAACTTGTTTATTAAAATATAACAGTATAGACTTGGAAATGTTTACTATAGAAATAAGTCAATAGTTTCGTTTAGCTTCCAGTTTCAAGATTTATTACTCTGTATACTGATATGAAATAGTAACAATATACAGTACGCACATTTCATGTCGTAACTGCTCAGTATTAATAGAAATTGTTTGCAATTAAAATATAACAATACAAATTTGAAAAACTTTACGTCGAAATAAATAAATAGTCTTGAAATTTCATTTTCAAGCTTTGTTACTGTATATACAGAAATGTTATATTAATAGTATACAGTACCTAAGACTATTTTTTTCGTAACTCATGGGTATTTAATACAGAAAAATCAGAGCCGTAATTTTCTAATTAAGATATAACAATATACACTGGGAAAGGTATACTATCGAAATAAGAAAATATTTGCGTTTAACTTACAGTTTTATTGTGTGTACAGAAATTATGTTCTGAAAATACAAATCCTATTTTATAAACAATAATAATTTGAAAACACTGACGTGGAAATAAAAAATCAGGTTGGATTGAAATGTTGATGGCAGGCTTTGTTACTGTATATACAGAAATGTAAAACGCATATTATACGTACGATAGGCCCATTTTATCTGTAACTCTTGAATATTTAGTACAGGAAACACTGACAGACATAACGTTCTAATTAAAATATGACGATATAGACTAGGAAATGGTGACTAACGAAGTAAGTAAATAGTTTCTGTTAACTTTCAGTTTCAAAATCTACTATTGTGTATACAGAAATGTAACAGTAACTATACTATACAGTATGCCCATTTCATTTTGTAACTTCTGGGTACTATGGTGCTAGGACTTATCAGAAGGTCTTAACACCAAATAAACGTATAAATAAAATACACAATTGGAGAGATCAATTTATTAATATTGAGCTTTTGATAAAAATAATCGGTAACTATTTATAAAATATACATAACAACGGTAACATAACAACCCCAGACGACCCGATCCGCACAACATTTACCCCCCCCCTCTCTCTCTCAAAAAAAGAAAAAAACGCGCATGTAAAAGGGAAAACTTCCACAATCACGTGTTCGAAACAAAATTTTGACCCACATTATAGAGGTAATCAAAAATTTGGAACGATTGTGGTAGTTAAAAAACCCTTTATGCGAAAAAAAAATATTTTCAAAAAATTCTTAAAAAATAACAAAGTCAAGATTAATTAATACGAACTTAAAGGAATACAATAATGAATAATAATATAACAAATTCTTAACCTAGTTAAAACTAAACCAAACCACAGGAATGGCGAGATGTGCAAGCGTCTGCAAACAGAAAAAGAAACAAAAAGGTGTATATATAACAAAAGGGAAATAATAACGTGTACGAACACTACAAAAGATGTGTGTAAGTGAATGTATTATGACGAATCACCCAAAAAATACGCTGGTTTAAGTCGATCAATGGACACCTTACCTTCCCTTCCATAATTTTCAAGAATAAAGTATCGCTGAAAACGCTGCAGTACGCGAAACGGACCTAAATAAGATTGTTTTAATCCCAATGTATGCGAATCATTACGAACAAAAACATGTGATACCGAAAAAAGATCTTTTGGAATGTACGAAGAAACATTATACGATTTAGTAAAAAAAAATTTTGCGTGAGACATCCGCTTACGAAGCTGCATAACAAAACTAGAAGTATTGGAAACCGCAGAAGAATCCGAAGGCTCAAAAAAATCACCCGGTAACCGAAGCGGAGTGCCATATAAAATGTCTGAGGAAGAAACACCGACCTCCTCTTTAACAGCAGAACGCAACCCTAATAGAACCAATGGTAAATGTTGAACCCAATTTGTTGACCCAACTGACTTGAGTGCTTCTTTTAATGTCCGATGAAATCGCTCTACAATTCCTTGACTAATTGGATGTTGTGCAGAAGATTTAATGTGACGAATTCCGAAATCATGCAAAAATTCGACCCATGCTGATGAAATAAATTGTGTTGCATTATCTGTAGTAACAAATTGAGGAACTCCAAAACGAGAAACCCAACCGGAAACAAAAGCCTCGATCACTTCGTCTGCTAAAGTAGATCGAAGAGGAATTGCCTCAACCCATCTGCTAAACCTATCAATAATTGTTAAAATGTACTTAAATCCGCGACAAAAAGGTAAATGAACGATATCCAAATGAATTTTTCAATTTTCGCATCGACCACTAATGGGTCATTAGCGCATATGATACAATTATTGTACAATTATTATACAGTTATTATGCAATTATTATACAGTTATTATTTTCGATTCTATATTTGGTTGTATAATTCTATGGATTTTAGAAAGTTTATTGTTTGTTGTAAATTTTCAGGATTTTCTCCGAGTGCTTCTCTCATATTCTCAGAAACCTTGTGTTTTGCACGCTGTTGTGTATATTTGGGGCATTCTATGATGATATGCTTGATGGTATTGGTAGTTCGACATGTATTGCATATAGGTTGCACTTCTCTCTTACATAGATAACTGTGAGTGTATTTAGTGTGTCCTATTCTGATCCGGGTTATTATTACCTGTGTTTTCCTATCTTTAGGGAGTATCAGTGAGTGTTTTATTGAAGATGTAATTTCTTTGAGTTTTGTTTCACTCTGGTTCCACTCCTCTTGCCAGATTTGACGTATACTTTGTTTGAAATAATTTTTAACATCAGAACTAATGTATACTTGAGATATCGGTATTGGATCGGTTGTTAAGGCAGCATCTCGTGCTGCTTTATCTGCTTCTTCGTTGCCAGTTATTCCCATATGTGATGGTATATAGATGATTACAATTTCCTGGGATGATGTAATTATCATGGATAGCTGCTCCTTTATCGATTGGATTATTGGATTTGTGGGATGGTATTGTTGAATCATTTGTATTGTGCTTAATGAGTCAGTACAAATTGCAAATTTTTGGCTAGGATGGTGAGTCACATATGTTAGACTTTGCTGTATTGCATACATCTCCCCCGTGCAGGTGCTGCAGATTGAGGGAAGTCGATAGCTATATTTTGTGTCTGGTGTTATTACTGCTGATCCTACACTTCCTTCGACTTTCGATGCATCGGTGAATATGAAGGTGTGAGCTTTATATTTTTCTTGTAGTTGATGGAAGGACTTGCAGATTATGGAGGGGTGGGTCTCATTTTTATTATAGATAGTTAAGGAGGTGTCTATTAATGGGAGAACTATATTCCATGG
>JABXWE010012370.1:0-10665 GCA_014611495.1 Limonius californicus
TCACCTAGATATCAAATTTTGTCAAGTTATTCCAAATAATAAAAAACTTTGCTGGCTGAAAGTTACTTTTACAGCGGTTCTCTTTCTTGCTGGCTTTCCCGGCTGACGGAAAAACGAATTTCTTTCTGGCAAACATTTCGTTGTCTTATGGGTCACCTAGATATCAAATTTTGTCAAGTTATTCCAAATAATAAAAAACTTTGGTGGCTGAAAATTACTTTTACAGCGGTTCCCTTTATTGCTGGCTTTCCCCCTGCTGGCGGAAAAACGGATTTATTTCTGGCAAACATTTCGTTGTCTTATGGGTCACCTAGATATCAAATTTTGTCAAGTTATTCCAAATAATAAAAAACTTTGCTGGCTGAAAGTTACTTTTAGAGCGGTTCTCTTTATTGCTGGCTTTCCCCGCTGGCGGAAAAACGGATTGCTTTCTGGCAAACGTTTCATTGTCTTATGGGTCACCTAGATATCAAATTTTGTCAAGTTATTCCAAATAATAAAAAACTTTGCTGGCTGAAAGTTACTTTTAGAGCGGTTCTCTTTATTGCTGGCTTTCCCCGCTGGCGGAAAAACGGATTGCTTTCTGGCAAACGTTTCATTGTCTTATGGGTCACCTAGATATCAAATTTTGTCAAGTTATTCCAAATAATAAAAAACTTTGCTGGCTGAAAGTTACTTTTAGAGCGGTTCTCTTTATTGCTGGCTTTCCCCGCTGGCGGAAAAACGGATTGCTTTCTGGCAAACGTTTCATTGTCTTATGGGTCACCTAGATATCAAATTTTGTCAAGTTATTCCAAATAATAAAAAACTTTGCTGGCTGAAAGTTACTTTTAGAGCGGTTCTCTTTATTGCTGGCTTTCCCCGCTGGCGGAAAAACGGATTGCTTTCTGGCAAACGTTTCATTGTCTTATGGGTCACCTAGATATCAAATTTTGTCAAGTTATTCCAAATAATAAAAAACTTTGCTGGCTGAAAGTTACTTTTAGAGCGGTTCTCTTTATTGCTGGCTTTCCCCGCTGGCGGAAAAACGGATTGCTTTCTGGCAAACGTTTCATTGTCTTATGGGTCACCTAGATATCAAATTTTGTCAAGTTATTCCAAATAATAAAAAACTTTGCTGGCTGAAAGTTACTTTTAGAGCGGTTCTCTTTATTGCTGGCTTTCCCCGCTGGCGGAAAAACGGATTGCTTTCTGGCAAACGTTTCATTGTCTTATGGGTCACCTAGATATCAAATTTTGTCAAGTTATTCCAAATAATAAAAAACTTTGCTGGCTGAAAATTACTTTACAGCGGTTCCCTTTATTGCTGGCTTTCCCCCTGCTGGCGGAAAAAACGGATTTCTTTCTGGTAAACATTTCGTTGTCTTATGGGTCACCTAGATATCAAATTTTGTCAAGTTATTCCAAATAATAAAAACTTTGCTGGCTGAAAGTTACTTTTACAGGGGTTCTCTTTATTGCTGGCTTTCCCCCTGCTGGCGGAAAAACGGATTGCTTTCTGGCAAACGTTTCGTCGTCTTATCGGCCGCCTGCATATCAAATATTGTCACGATATTCCAAATAAAAAGAAACTTGCTGGGCTATTCGTATTGTAATATGTATATTACGCCCCGCCGCCCCCGTGTTGTGTAAAATGAAATTTTTGTGTTCCAAGCGTTTTGCTTGTTGGCAAGTAGTACGTTAAATATTAAGAGGATATTGTAAAGATAATGATTGTATAGGCTCATTACGTGGAGTGTATAATTGCCAATTTATGCCGACTACTTTATTGAGCAAAAATCTTAGCTGGAATTTTGCTAAGGTAACACAACGAACTATATTGACATATGATGCAGAATGTAACAACTTATATAGCCCGATTATTTGTAGAAATAGAAATCCTGCGACAAAAATCTGCAATGCTATGCATAGATCTGCACATAAAAATGTCTGGATACGGTTCCAAAGGTTTAAGCCCCTATGAGTAACAAGAACTGTTAAAAGACCGAATACAAAAGTATGTAACTTCAACTTGTTAGAAAAAGAAAAATTCTGTTATGGTAATAATAAAATTATATGCAATTTAGTATCAGCTACAATTATATTACAATGCAAATCTTAACATCAAAGTTTATTTATTGTTCATTTGGAGTTTATACAGTAAATTGAGAAATTACCATTTAAATGTTGGAAATACATAAAATACATGTAAAAAACTTACATCTATCAGTGTTTCAAAAGCATGCAAGCTTTTGAGTTTCCCATAGCTAACTATTTCATTCAATTTTAATTAAGCGCTTTAATTGAAACTTTCCTTATTAAGATAAATTATTTTTTAAAGGCTGTATATTGTGAAATTTTCTAGATATGAACGACTACTGAAAGAAAAGCGTGCAGAAATTGCAGTGCTTAATAAACAACAACTAGAACTATGGCAAGCACTTGGTAGAACACCAAACACTGTTCCAGAATCCCCGTTGCCAACACCAGAGATCATCCAAGCATTCCAACAATATCTGGAGACTCTGGAATCTGAAAAATGTACGCGAGAAGGAAAATTTCTAGACATCAAAGCCTTCATTCTAGAAATTGCCGAGGAACTGAAATACCAACCAGCTATAGATTTCGAGAAAATGGTGATTTCTTTGAACGGCTCCTTGTTTTTAGTGACCGACAATAACATGAAGAAATTAAATAATGTTTATCAATCCCTTAAAGAGCAGCTCGAAAATACTAAGGAAGAAATCGCCTCTTTAAGGGAAAAGTTTAAGATTTTATGGGAGCTGTTAAGAGAGGATTTTAAAAATTACGATGCCTTTTGGCAAAATGCCAAAGGAAACAACGTAAATACTCTGGAAGCCTTAAGGAAGGAAATAAAAAGATGCGAAGATCTCCTGAAGGCTAATATTGAAGTTAGTTTAACAATTTACATCTTATAGCCATTACTAATTTGTTATATGTTATTAGGTATCTGTAAATCGTCTACGCCAAGAGTTGGTTAATCTGTGGGAGAAATGCCATTTTGCCGATAAAGACCGAGATTTTGAATTTTTCACCACAGATTTATATTCCGAAGACCTCCTAACACTGCACGACACGGAAATTCAAAAACTGAAGAAATACTACGATCAAAATAGGTAAATAATTAAAAAGTGAAAAAGAGTCTGAAAAACTTACATGTGAAGTAAAATTTCTAGACATGAAAGCCTCCAAATAATAATTTACCATTACGCTTTTTTTAAATGTAGAAATTATCATTTTATGATGATTTGCACATTTAAAATTTACACGTTCATTAAAACATCAGTTTGAAACTGGTAGCCGTTTACGTTTTGTTCCAGTTCGAGGTGTACGTGATTTCCCTGTACTTGCAGCTGGTGTGCGATGAGGAGTGTTGACTGTACCTACCGGTACCCGATGGGGTGTTAATGGTAGAGGTAGTGCAAGGGGTGTGTTTGAATTGGCTGTATCTGAAAAATAACCATCAAAAAATGTATTATAATCAATAATAAAGCTTACATTTTATAGTATGCTGTATTACAGTATTAGTAAAATACTTGGAATAGACTTGAAGGATTTATTAAAATATAAATGAAAAAAGGTTTAGACAATTAATGATTAGCGTAGTTGACCTCATTTAACAAAAATTTTATTATCTGTTTACCATGCAGCAATCAGTAGAGGTAAAAAAATACCCTTGCACGTAGGTGTTAGTTATTCAAAATGTTAATCAGCAAAATTTACTATCATTTGCAGCAAAGTGGTTAGTATAAAATTAATATAATTAAAGATAAGAGGTGTATTTCAAGTACTTCAGTTTAGAAATTTGTATCTCCAGTTTGGCAATAATAACGTCTATAGAAAACTCTAAATTATTTGTGCTAATAGTAGTTGTTTGTGTTTCAAAGAGTAAGGACATGTTCGATCATGCTCCGATAAAGTGCAACACTAGGGAAAGGCGAGCGTTAGTGGGTCATCGCCCGGCCTATTACGGGGATGCAGGCACAGCAAAAACCTACATACCAGGTGTTAGGTGTCGAAGATTATGATATCAATGACCTCTGACGCCACTGATGCAATGGCAGACAAGCAAGAAAATATTAAAATTGAAACCCCAAACGAAATTACCTTATATAATGCATGGCAAGAAGAGAAAAATGCAAGTATTGAATTGCAACAAAATGTTTTCCTATTACAGCAGTAACTAGCAGAAATGTAAGCAGCAATAAATAAGGGAAATGAACAGAAATTGATCCCAAGTGAACAGTTGGAACAAAAAATCCAACAAGAAAAAATATTACACTGATGAAGAAGAACTCATCAGAGAAACGGAATGGGTGACAACGGAAAATAAGAACATGAAGAGAAAAATGACTATATCGCCGGAAACGTCACCACAACAGCAAGAAGCTAAACAGCCACAAGAAAAAAATCCAGTAAAAATATCGAAACCGTCGCCAATTGTTTTGAGCCAAATTAAAAACTGTGAGGCATTACAACGCGAAGTAACGTCAGAAAAGTTTCCATTTCAAGCAGTTATGATTAATAACGAGCAAGTAAATATAAACATACAGTCTGCAGAAGAATATAGACGACTAACGAACTTACTAAATGAAAAAAAGCACTTTAGGCACTCACACGAAAAAAAAAACAAACAAGAAACATAAAAGTCATGGCGAGAAAGCTGCACCCGTCATGCGCTCCAGAAAACAGTAGAAGAATTGAATCTATGACAAAAAACCCCCGGACAAAAAACCTCGGACATAAAACCCCCAGACAAAAAACCCCCGGACATAAAACCCCCCGGACAAAAAACCCCCGGACATAAAACCCACCAGACAAAAAACCCCCGGACAAAAAACCCCGCACAAAATTAAAATAGTTATTTTTGACAATATTTAATCACTTTAATCAATTTACTTTACTATACTAATACGAACTTTACAATCTAATGTTATTATTAATAGCATTTAAAAAGTTGTCAATATCACGTTCCCCCTCAATAAAATCGTTGCACAGTTGCTTTAGACGGATTTGTAAATTTTTGTATGCTTTCTGCTTACTAGCTAATTGTAGGATTAAAAGATAATTTTAAGTTTTTGTTGTTTGTGGGATTTATTTGAGTTAAACTAAATAACGTGCGTACAAATAAAAACGGATTCGCAGCGGCCTTTGGAATTTGAGGGCTTGTCTTCATTTGGTTCACACGCTGTGTGGTAATGACAGTTATCATAAATGCCTTTTGTCCACGCGAAAAAACCAATGTTAATTCACGCGGTGCCACTAATTAAACTGTATTTACTAATTTTTATCTAATTTCTGGAACTATAAAAGTCAAAAAGTTATAAATGATAGCAAACACTAGCGTTGACGTTTGACACATCCTAACCTAACCTATGATTTGACAGCATTATTTGTTAATCGTGTGAACCAAATGAAGACAAGCCCTCAAATTTACACTGAATTCATACGCTATAAAACAGATTAAATCCGCGCTTGTTTTTTCGACGGCTTTTTTATCTTATATTCTGTATTGTGGGGGTTTTTTGTCCAGGGGTTTTATGTCCGGGGGGTTTTATGTCCGGGGGTTTTTTGTCCGGGGGTTTTATGTCCGGGTTTTTTTGTCTGGGGGTTTTCTGTCCGGCTACGAGAAAATTTATATCGCCAAGGATATAGTAGCAGCCATTAATATTCTGCAGAGAAAAGATAAGAAACCCCTCCCCCTATTTATGCTAAACTTAAAAAACGACGAAGACATTAAAATAATAAACGAGTTAAAAAGGATACTAGACATGAAGGTTGAAATAGAACCCATATCTAGAGTCTTTGGATATGCACTGTAGCGAATCGCATTTGCGATTATGTTTGTATTATTACAGACAGTTGAACTTTGGGACGTTACGCTCATAATTTAAATTTTTTATCTATATACGCATATATATTTAATGTTAAATGTAACATCTAATGAATTTTAGTTGACATTTGAAAATCACGCCTTATTGATCTTGGGAACGGCCGTTCCTTCACACCTGATTATTTTTTGCAAATGGTCTGTCCTTTACGAGTAAACCTAATTTATGAGCGCAACGGTCATAAAGTAAACATTTTATATACAATGAATGGGATTATAAGACGACTACCCATTCGGTAGTTGAATTTTATATTTTCATATTTAAAACATTTCTTTGCAGCGTTGTCTTTCAGCTATCTATTTCAGGAAAATAGGTTAACAATATGACTTTGACTTGCTGATCTCAAGTACGTAAGATATGCAATGACGATGTTTTTAACGCGGTCTATTACTGTGCTGAAGGTTTGGTTTAGTTTAGTCCATAACCTTTCTAAAGTAGTACTTGTTTTTTGTTGAATACCCTCATGGGTGACATTCCACACATAGACGCGTTAACTAAACACTAAATTATGGGAGTTATTTATTTTTTTGGTTCTTTAGATTTTTAACAGACAATTAACTTATTTTTACGAAAATTATTAGTACCAAAATTAATGGGGCTATAAAATGCGTGTTGTTTCTAAAAATGGGATGCACGCGCAGTGGGTTCTCACGATCCAGCACCCGTTTTTGGCCTATGAAAGCAGAAGTAACTTGTTATGAGATTCTTCTTGATTTAAACGTCAAGAAGCACAGTTCCTTGACAGGTTTCCTTAACCTTTCACCAGCGAGCGCTTCGAGGTATTTCAGCAGCTTACAGGCTCCCTTGAGGATTACACTTTGAGGTGTCTCAGCTGCGGCGTCAAGTTTCCTTAACCATTCACCTGCCCAGCCCTTGAGGTATTTCAGCAGCTTACAGCCTCCCTTGACGATTGCGCTTTGAGGTGTCTCAACTGCAGCGTCAAATTTCCTTAACCCTTCACCTGCCAGCGCTTTGAGGTATTTCAGCAGCTTACGGCCTTCCTTGACGATTGCGTTTTGGGGTATCTCAGCTGCAGCGTCAAGTTCCATTAACCATTCACCTACCCAGCGCTTTGAGGTATCTCCGCAGCTTACGGGTTTCCCTTGATGATTGCGCTTTGAGATATCTCAGCTGCAGCTTCAAGTTCCTTAATCAGTCATATTGCACCTTCAGAAAACTACCCTGCACACAGGCCTTTAACGTCATCTTTATTATTTTGTTTTATTGAGCAAATAGTTTACATTACCAAAGGAAATCGTTATACTTAAGATCACATTGCGCTACCCCGGCTAAGGTTTCCTGCAGTTTCCTAGCCTCAACAGGTGAATACCGGGGGTAGTTGAATTGCACTGTCTGCAGTTGATATTTACGTTAATAAAAGTATTAAACCTCTCTGGAGTTTTATTTCACGTATTTAGCTTAACTACTCTAGATCCGAACCTAAGACGATCACGACGAAAAGTTAAACACAATACAAGGGTCCGTAACGTTACAGCACACAATCATGATTTCGATGTTAATAAAAATATCCTACATTTATCAAGGTGCATCGCGTGAACGTTAAATTATTTTCACATGTGCTATGTTCGCACTTGAAACCGCCGATCGGTATAGTATATAAAAATACATATGACACATTAAACATGTTAACAACAGAGTACTGTATATAAAATTATAAAATATGTACTTAAATTTCCATTGTCGACGAAAGTAAAATGCAATACGCCTATAGTATGTTGACTAGACACAACCCACAAAAATTATAGGTCTTTTGAACATAAATAATTTGTAATGTAATGTAAAAAAAAAGCAGGGCACGGATAATCGAGAGTTTGCCGTAATTTTAAAAATGACGTCGTTATATTAGAAGATGCACCTCTAAATATCAGAGCAGATGTGCAGATACAGCAAGATGGAGCACCTCCACATTTTAGCGGGGCGGCAACTGCATTTCTAAACGAAAACTTTGAAAGCCGTTAGATTACTTTCTCTGAGGCCGTATGAAGTCCTTGGTGTATGCGGTAAAGTCAAACACTAGAGATGAGTTGCTGGATCGAATAATGGATGCTTCCAATATCATCAAAAACGACCCCGACTCTATTATGAGGTCTGTCACCACGATGCCACAAAGGGCACGAATGTGCATAACTAATCGAGGAGGTCATTTTGAAAAATTGAGATAGAAAAAGTGCCAATAACTTTGTAGCGATTACTTTTAGGCCATATGTTTATTGGAAGTTTTCGATTTAAAAAGAGGCCAGGAACACTGTATTGTGTACATCCTGTTGCGGGACACCCTACAGGGTGTATATGTATAGGCAGTACTCTATTTTGGGCCTAATTAGAGTGTTGATAATAGCATAGTTGTTAAAGTTTTTGTGTGCTTCCCCACTCTTGGTGTGCAATTATTTTTATGGTGTTTAATGTTACTCTGCAATTGTCAGTTGTTCTTTTATTGTGGGGTATCCATGTCGTTCTGTGGTCAAGTATAATGCCAAGATATCTAATTTCAGTTACACATTGTGTTATATAAGTTAATGACAGGTGTGGCGAGGCGGTGTTTTTTGCCGAAGCTTATACATTTCGTTTTTGTAGATGAAAACCGTATTCTTCTTTCTTAGACCACTTTTGTAGGTTATCAATGACTTGCTGCAGGTGGTATGGTATTGAAATTTTTATTACAGATATATATGACAAGGTAATCTGCAAACAGTGATGTTTGTAGTGTTTGGAATTCTCTTGAAGATGTGATTTACAGCAATTAGAAAGAGTTATGCTAATTATAGAGCCTTCAAGAATTCCATTATCTTGGATCTCTTCCCTAGACGTGATACTGCCCAAACGTATTGTACATTTCCTATCCTCTAGAAATGTTTGATGAATTGTACGAGTTGTCCTTTGTAGCCCCGTTTTATTAGAACTGATAAAATTTTGTCTACACACAGTATCATATGCTCTTTGTATGTCATAGAAAACAGCCGTTTTTTTTACTAATTTTTTACTATTACATCTAATTTGCGTTTCTAGAGTAGAACAGTTTTCCTGAAATCAATTTCGCTCATATCGCTCATTGCTAGAGCCGTATCAAGGCCTGCTCGAATATTGGCACTTTCATTTGAATACATTTTGGTAAATATCTCCGTTATTTATCAACCGATTTTGAAAAACTTTTTTTTGTTGTATTCAGCATAAAGAAAGCTATCAGACGAGGTATCAGAAGGGGTACTTTACTATTTGAATTTTTAAAGTTGAAGGTGCTAACGCGTAGGGGTTGAGGGGTGGGAGTTGAAAATTACATATCTAAATGATAATTCCAAAATTAAAATCGACCCGTCCGAGCATTTTTTTGAAATATTTTTCTCAACGATTTTATAGAATTTATCTGTTACTTTCGAGAAGTGCTGTATAAGAAAGTTCGGTGGGTTACCTACCCAGATTTTTTTATATACTTTACATAATTCGAATTTTTACAAATAACTAGTAGGCCATGCCTTTTTTCAAAAAAACAAAACTGGTTAACCATTTTTCTGTCTGCTGTAATTTCCGAGATCCCTGTAGTGAAAATGAAGAAAAAAACTGTCCCTTACTTATTTATTAATAATACCTACTATTGTTTTACAGTGCAGAGCCATTTTAACCACAACTTTAGAGAAAAGAAACTCCGTTTTGGCAACGGAACACATTCAGTCAATCTAGAAGAAACTATTGTAGCAAAATGCGTACAGGACACGAAGACACCGGTGAACCAGCCAACGAAAGGTTCTTGCTGCACGACAATGGAGCAGAAGCAGAAGAACCAATCATCATATTTGCTACAGACGATTGCCTTAAGCATCTTGCCAGTGCTACAACCTGGTACAAGGATGGTAATTTTGCTTCTTTATTTATGCAACTGTAAGTACTACCATAGACGAAATACTCCTTAGACCTCTGACTGATGGTTATGCATTTTGGTTAGTACCGGAACTTGGTGTACAACGTCGCTGTCATCGTCTGGAACGAAATTGTACGTACGCCGCTATTAACACGGTACGTTGCCATTCAATGCGCAGTTGAGTGAAATGACAACAGATACGTCACTTTCTTTTAATTTCGTACAATAGTATTAATACCTCGAAGGCAACATTTCGTTTACCTGCACATTAAAGCTTTGGCGCCCAGATGAATCTAGGTAAAAAAAGCCCCGGAAAAAAAAGCCCTGGAAAAAAAGCCCCCGAAAAAAAGCCCCGGAAAAAAAATACCCTGGAAAAAAAAGCCCCCGGAAGAAAAGTCCCCGGAATTAAAAGCCCCGGAAAAAATATCCCACGGATATTTTATTATTAATATTTTGCGTTTGTGGGTGATTTAATTTTTAATTTCTCTTAGTTGATCGAAAATTTCTAACTTTAAGTAATCCTGAAATCTTAAAAAGAAGTGGGTCTTTGAAAAGTTTACCTGCTACATGCTAGGTATTATAAGAGGGCTTACTCTAAAATAATCCTGAGATTATATTTATCATTCAACACAAAATTCCTTGAAAATGTCATTAAATATAAGCACCAAGAAACTCATTCGGGGTGCATAGAGTGTAATTGGTTAGTGCCCAGATTCCAAGGGTTGGGGAAGCACTATATTTACTGCAGTTATTTCTAATAAGTTTCATTTTCCATCATGGAGTTGATCACTTCAAACAAAGGAGGCGTCAAAATATGCTTAAGTGGCTATATGTACGTAAAACAAAAAGAATGCAACGACTTCATCCGTTGGAGATGTACTAAAAGTACTTCGTACAAGG
>JABXWE010012371.1:0-10882 GCA_014611495.1 Limonius californicus
CGAAATGAATTTTACCGGATGATTAATTTTAATATCTTGTGTACCTGAAAATGTAGGCAAGTGCTTTGTAATGTACGACCCTTGCAAGGGACTGACCATTTGCGGCGCATCTGTGTTTACAAAACTAGAATTCGTGGAATTGTTACTAGCAACAGGGCTATTTTGGGACCCGCTGTTAGGCTCATTTACTACCTGGCTTGAAATTTCTTTTAGCAAAGATTCTTTGACCCCTTGAATGACTACTTCTTGCCGTTCTGAGAATTTTACAAAAAGATCCTGTACCAACTTTTCCATTTTAGACATTATCTGACTTTCCTTTTCGTGTTCTAGATTCGCCATAGTTCCTACTGCCCTATCATTCGCAGACAATTGACTTACGTCCTCTGAAAGGTTCATGGTTCCTACTAAATTACCATTCAGTATCAACTCTTTACTTGAGTTTTTTAAATTTTTTGCTTGCAGGTGCGTTATAGGCGGCATCAACCAAACAATTTCCCTATGGTCCACTTAGGTGGAGGATTTTAAGCATTTAGTGTATAATTTCTAGTGATCAGGCCCTGCACGTTGAGCGCCAATGTAATGTTTTCTTTATTTGAAGCGTAGGTATACCCTGATCTTGGTAGAAATTAAACACTACAATGTAAGCAAAACGAATTTATTTGTCTAAAACTAAATCTAACCACAGAAACACAATAAAATAACCAAACTAAACCACAGAAACACAATAAAATAACTAAACTATAACTAAACCTGGGGTGGTGACAATGGTCGTTCTTTCCCTTGGATGCTGAGGATGGCAGCGTCGATCTCTGTCACCCTGACAGCAGCGTCGATCTCTTTATACGTCGATTATGCGGAGAGCGTCGTCTCGCCGCTCCTACCACGCACACGTTCTCCTGTCGATCCTCACTTTTTACTCGACCTTGCACCTCTGGCGCCCTAGCACCATCTGTCTTCCTCTTCCACCCTCGCCCCTTACAGGGTCGTCACCAAATCACCACCACCAATTGTATGTACAGGGTACTACTCCAGTAACAGTACTATGTTACGTTACAAGGTTAAAACTACACTTGCTCCTAGGCCAAAATCTTTGTATTTTTCCTTTATAATATTACATTTTCCTTGATAGGGCTCAAACCACGTAATATAACCCAGACGGGTTGTGCCAGTCCATAGCTTATAGCCCCAACGAATTGGTTTTCCCTTGATGTATTGTTTGCAGCCATGGCGCCCAAGTTAGGTACCATGGTCTCATCAATGCTATGACACTCTTCTATGGGAGAAAATGCTTGACACTTCTTATTCAAAAGGTTGAACAGTGGTCTTAGTTTGGAATATTTATCTTTTTTATCGAGATCATTGTTATCATGAAAGTGTAAATTTTTCATTATATGCGTAAAACGATCTCTTGACATTGCTGCACATACAAGTTCGTTTTTAGTATCAATTGCATTTTGCCAATACATTTTTCGACGCGGTACTATGCAATATCCACTTAGTATCAAAATACCAATAAAACACTTCATTTCTTCCATAGAGATATCTCCATTCCTGTTGTTTTGCAGAGCGTATCGATTGGTTTCATCTACAATTATTTTTATAAGTTCATCGTCGAAAAAGAGTGTAAAAGTATCTAGCGGCGAGCGATTGAGTTTAGGGCCTTGCAGACCTTTCCATTTACATTCTACATAAGGTAAGTCTGTTTTTGACCATGAAAATAATTTAGGTCTTTTAGAATAAGCTTTAGTTTTTGTGATCAAACTTGATATAGGAAGATCATCTTCACTGTCAAAATCGGATTCTTGTAAATATTCAATTTCAGCTGTCGCTCGCAACTGTGAACCTGGAAGATTTCCTATATTCACCACATTATCTTCTCCAGAATCTTCATCAGTATTTTGTTCATCTTCAGGTGGAAATATGATAACAGATGCACCAGAAGGTGGTAAAATGTCATCTTCCTCCTCTTCTAAAGCTTGTGTCAGTTCGTGCAGAGTCAATGGTTGAAATCTGTATCTGTAAAATATAAAAACATATAAGTATTTACACCTGAAATAATGTCCAAATATTGTGGAAATATAGTAGGCCATAAACCTACCGTCCTTTTAAAAGGACACTTCAGTTTAGAGTACTCTAAAAATTAAATGAATTTAGAAAATATGAAATTAACCTTTACAGTAGAAGTATATGTATTTTAAGAGAGTAAACAACAATACAGCAAAATATATTATTTATAAAATATCTACGATTAGGTACTTACTGCCAAGTATTCATTGCAGACGATAATAATTATACACTTTTTCACAGCTGGTACATCACTATTAAAATATCACATAACCCTGTAAATTTCATATTCTGAGAATCACACAAGTATGTAGATGTCGTTATATATAACGCCACCCCCCGGCTAATTCGCGAGTCATGATAATACAGGAAATTAGCAGCTGTCCTTTTAAAAGGACGGTAGGACCAAGAGGGTTAATTATTTATCTTTAAAAAACTGCCAAAACTTAAAAAAAATACCAACTTTATTAGAGAAAACAAATATATGTTTGTTTGACTCGACAAATGTAAAAAATCTGTACTTCAATGGCATTTTTTGTATTTTGTTAATTGTTTTTACAAAATAAAATAATTCTTACTTGCATAAACCCCCAAACGGTGCTTGATACCCCTGCAATATCAAATGCTAAGTTATTCCAAGGTTAATAGAAGCTGATTTTGACTAAGATATTGTGTATTTGTAAGCACACCATTATGATAAATAATAACAGGCAGTAACAGAAACAATTAAACTTAATTTTGCTTGCTACTGACACACATTTGAACCCATTGTTGGTGCTATATTTGCAACGCTGTAGGAATAAATATATACCATTCCAGTATGTTACGCTTAAAAGCTACTGTAAAGTATTTTCTTTTATGGTATCTCCATCGAGGTAGCTTCCTTCTTTTTATTCATATTTGTAAAAATACTATTTTGTATATACCTACAAAAACTTCAATAAAGCACAAAAATAATTTTCTCTCTCCACACCTAAAGACATTGCTAATTTTTGCACAACTGTATGTATTTCTAGTCTTCCACCCATGGTCTGTATATTTACGCTTTTACAGGCCTCTTGTTATTCAATGGTGTTGTATATTTACCATAGCCATGTCGGAACTTTATGCTCATGTTTTAGATATTAAAAAGAAAGGATCAGTATGATATACTTTTCTAAATGTAGTAATGTTATATTTATTAAAAGTTACAATGTAATCCTCGGTTTTTCTGTTTTAAAACCTTTTGAAATTAATTATGCATGTAAACACAAAAATCTTCCTATGTTGTATTCCTGTATTATATCAGATTTTTTTTAATTTGTACAGCTACCAAACAAACAAAAGTATAATTATTTTTTTATTGTTTGTTTGTTTGTAAATAACGGTTTGCAAACAATTCAAACAAAAAAATCTGTTCAAGATATTGATAATCTTATTTACTAAGCTAGTAATTTATTATTTCTGCAGGTCTGCTGAGCTTTTGCATAAATACACTTAAAGATTCTTTAGTTATTTTATTTAAATTTAACTAACACTTGACTACATAAGAACTTAACCTCTAATGTTACCATAACGTACGAACTTAAAACACAGACAGACAGCTTTCATTGTCGCGCGCTACTCCAGCGCCAACAAACGTTACGCATTACAACCCGCGCAAATTTGAATTTTTGAATTCCATGCCTACATTATGAAGCTTTCATAGGCCTTAGAGGCCCAATTTATATTATTTTTAAATTACTAACTATACTAAAAGGGTCATTTAAAGAGAAAGTTTGATTCCATTTCATACAGATGTGAATGTTTTCCTGTGAATGAGAAGACTGTTCACTGCCAATAATTTATGTAAAAAAGAAGTTAAAATACTTCTATATTTTCTTAAAATTTAATACTGCTAAGTACTTAGTATTGTATGGCTGCTGAAATGGCATTTTATTATATTAATGTTTACTTTTGTCTTAGTAGTAGCAGTGTCGGCTCGTGAGTTAAGAAAGAGGGTGGGCACAAGAAAAAACTTACCTGTTTTTTGTACATAAAATCCATTCTCCTATTTTTCATGCTGGAAAAGACGTCTATGACTGTGTTGTCAAAATCCGGGATAGACTGGACGAACTTCTTTTCTATTGATAGGACCGCCAATGCGTTCAGTCGATCTTTTTGCACACAATTAACTTCCATCAACGTCACTTTCGTCTTTGAATTCAAACGCGCGATTGCGCGAAAACAGCGCTCCAAAGTGCAAATTCAAACATTGACTGCAAACGGGAACAATCTGCTTGGTGCCCTATTCGCCTGGTATATCGCGTATAGCGAAGATAACCGACAGGCAACCGAATCACCTCTACATGGGGAACAAATCAGAGCGTTCCCCGGAACATAGTTTTGAGCGTGTTAGCCGCGCCTTTGGTGCGGAAGGAAAATTTGATACCTTCGTTAAAATATTGAAATTAAAATAATGCACTGAATTACATGCCAATTTCTTTCTGTGTTTATCATGGTGGTTGGGTGGGCACGTGCCCTTGTGCCCTTTAGTACAAGCCGCCACTGAGTAGTAGTTATTTTAAATGTTTATTTAAAACACATTGACATTGTTACTTCCACATACAATACCTCATCAAAAAAGATACTGTATCTAAGAAAATATTGTATAAAATATAATATAAACTGCCGTAAGCCAATTGTTGTTCTTCCACTGTTATAATAGTGTACAAAATTGGTTAAAGAATGCATTAATTTTAAACTGAAACGAGAACAAAAATGTAAGGACATTGTTAGAAATAACCTGCAGATGTGCCATCCATTTAACTTTGTATTTTTATATTGAAATTCAGTTCAAAGGTCCTGACATGACATTTTTCTATGCTACTGGGAAAACTAACTATATATTTTTAGTTGAATCAAAGAGCAGTATATTTATACATATTTATATATATATATATATATATACAATATACTGCTCTTTGGTATAACATAAGAATTTTCCCGCTGTTATTTCTTCATAGGCTTCACTTCCTTCTATACGTTCACATTTTTTATGTAGTTCTTCGACTCTTTGTTTTAATTCTGTGTTATCCCCCTGTAGCGTGATCACAAAACTGTAGTATGTTTGGTTGCTATTTTTTACTTATTTCAGCTCCTCCTCATTTTCGACTTCCCCTTGTTGCTTCTATTCTTCGCCGCGCAATTCTTAAATATTGCTCATTACATGTGTCAGTACTTATTTCCTTCCTTGTCTTGGTCGTTCCTGTCTTCCCTGACTTTTTAAATCTTTCGGGTAATCATCTGCCTTTTTTTACTTGTCCTCATTTTTTGATTCTCATTATCTTCTTCGCATGAGAATTCTTCTTTATCATAGTCTTTTCTTATCCATTCATTCTATTTTCCGGTATCATCTTCACCTTCACTATTTTTCCATTTTCTGGCTTGTCCTGGGGATCTAACCGTCTTTTTAGTCCTATGAAAGATTTCATGTGAGGTTCCATTTGCTTCGTAATTGTGTGAGGTATGAGGGCGGCTTCGGGACTACAGAACCAATAGATGGCGCCGCGAAAAAAGTTCTTATTTTTAAGCGTACGAAACACTTCTCTTACTCTATATTTTTATAGTATCTCTCAGTTTTAGACTTGACGAACTTAGGTAATGTGAAATTTTAGCTGGTGGCAATCTCAAACCTTTTGAGAAAGAAATTATTGAAAGTTCGAAATGTTTTGACTCTAATCATTTTTTAATTTATATCATTCCATGCGTGGCTTGTGAGGCAACACAATTTACCAATATAGAAGCTGTTCATGTGGTAATAAAGCTTTTTTGTAAACATTTTTGTTCTTTTTTGACAATTAGTGATGAAAAGAACCTGTAACTTCGAAGAAACAGTTCAGCGATTTTTATATAGATGGCAGTTTCAAATACAAGTCGAAGACGCCCCCGGCCGCTTTCCTCGTATAATCCTATACAAGGTGGTCCGTGACGACTTGAACACGCAATATTTCGAAAACGATTGGTAGTATGCAGTGGCGATCCCGGGAAAAAATAGATAAAGTGCTGTTATAATAACTCTAATAGTATCAAATAGAAAAAAAAATATAACTCAATGTCAACTTACCTAGTTTTTGTAGACCAAGTGTATCCTTCTGTCCCTTAATGCAGCAAAATTATTTATTATGTCTTCGTAAAATGGTTGGTAGTATCTTAAGATCCTGCAATTCTTAAGTACGTTTTATTCGTTTAAGGCAAGAAAAACTTCTTTCCACTGATGCACTTGTATAGTTAATATATATATATAATAATAATAATAGTTAATATAGGCAAAACAATTTGTAGCCTTCGGTAAAAATGTCTTTGTTCTCATTGACATTTTCTAGTAATTCTTGGGTCTGTAGATTGCGGTAACTTTAATCGGCATAAAGAAGATGTAATTCGTTTTTAAGACGTTGACTTTTTGTAAATAGTTTGCCATAAAATTGTCCTAAACTTTCAAATGCTTTGGACGGAAAACACGAATCACATTGTTCGAATTTCCGATTTCGTAGTATCAGTCAAAGAGATGAATTGTAACTTATCGCAGTCTTGAAACCTTACTTCCATTTCCATTACAATGTGATCCAGTACATCATAAAACAAAATTGTATATTTTCTTCTAATGTCATTATTTGGAAGGCTAGCGTATTCCCGCTTAGGGCGCATAGAAATATCGATTTGTGTTATTTCTATTTCCCTAGTCTTTTCGAAGAGTGTATCAAGAAATCCTCATTCCTTTTCCTCTCTTAGTTTAATAGTTTTATTTATTTTCGTAACACAAAAATCAATATACAATGATTTCTTTTGGAGAACATCAAATAGTATGTTAGTGAGGGAAAAATATCATTAAATACTACAGCTAATAATGTGAATTCAAAAATGTAGGAATCGTTTAAAAACCGACGTTCAAACCCGAAAATGCAGTTCCGCGGCTGATTGCGACTGAACTCTTCACTTGTGCGATTCACCGTGAACCAATTGTAGATATTGACGTAGGCGTTACCATGGCAACGAAGGTATAAGTGCAGAGGTAAAATACGTTTGAGGCTGACTCTTCACTACAATTGCACGAGTGTTGTAAGTAAGATTTTTTTATGATCACTGCGTTCACGCTCGACGGATTGCATTTAAAATATAAATATTAAATACAAGGGGACCAGAGAAAATGTAATGTGTTTGTGTTCACTAAGCTTATTTTATCTACGAGTATGTATGCCATAAATAAACGACTCCTAATAGGTGCAATGCCGATAAATAATTTGTTATGTAATTTAAATTTGATAATTGTATTGGCGGGATAAATATCGATTGAATAAAACAAGAGAAGTTAAAATCGCCAAGGTAAAAAATTTGTATATTAAAACATCAGGCACATTAATATCACATTACGTTTCGCCATAAGGTTACTTGGCTTCTTCAGACTACATCTATGTATAAAAAGAAAAACAAAGTAGATATTAGATCAACGAACAAAAGCATGTGTCTTTATAAAACTTACCAAACATTTAGGTTAAAGTAAAACAGATGTAAATAAATTAACATTATTGATGCACAATACATACTTTCACAAATCGTTTACTCAGTAAATTAAACACAGTTTTGCAGGCAGGACATTAAGAGTTTGTTTGTACCGTTTCATTTTTAATTTCAATTGTCACAAAATGGACGGCGGAAAGGTAAAGTAAGGTAATGTCAAAAGTAAGGGGGCATGCGTAATTCGTAAAGACACGAACGGCGCAATTATAACAAAAGACCGGGAAAATTTTAAACTTGATATTATTTTAATATTATAGGACATGGTGTGTGAAAGATAGTTAGGTAATATTTTTAATTAGAAGTTAAAAGAAAACATTAAAAAGCGAAAACTATTTAAATAAGTTATGATAAATTGTGCTTAAATTTTCAATATCAGTTCGATAATTGATTGCGGTAGGGCTTTTTTGTATTTCAATCATTTCAAGACAAACTCTTTTTTTTTAAGTCGTTTCTTTATGGAGTATTATCGGTGATTTAAAGTCAAAATTGTGAAAAAGTTGGTTACAATGATCAGTTAAAGCAGTGTGGTTATTATTATTATTATTATTAATATTATTAACTGATCATTGTAACCAACTTTTTCACAATTTTGACTTTAAATCACCGATAATACTCCATAAAGAAACGACTTTAAAAAAAAGACTTTGTCTTGAAATGATTGAAATACAAAAAAGCCCTACCGCAATCAATTATCGAACTGACATCGAAAATTTAAGCACAATTTATCATAACTTATTTAAATAGTTTTCACTTTTTAATGTTTTCATTTAACTTCTAATTAAAATATTACCTAACCATCTTTCACACACTATGTCCAATAAATTAAAATAATAAACTTTAAACTTTCCCGGTCTTTAGTTATGATTGCGCCGTTCATGTCATTACGAATCGCGCATGCCCCCTTACTTTACCTTACTTTACTTCCTCCGCCGTCCATTTTGTGACAATTGAAATTAAAAATGAAACGTTACAAACAAACTTTTAATGTCCTACCGGTAAAACTCTGTTTAATTTACCTAGTAAACTAATTGTGAAAGTATGCATTGTGTATCAAATGTTAGTTTATTTACGTTTGTTTTACTTTAACTTAAATGTTTGGTAAGTTTTTATAAAGACACATGATTTTGTTCGTTGATCTAATTTCTACTTTGTTTTTCTTTTTATACATAGATGTAGTCTGAAGAAGCCAAGTAACCTTATGGCGAAACGTAACGTAATGTGATATTAATGTGCCTGATGTTTTAATATACAAATTTTTTACTTTGGCGATTTTAACTTCTCTTGTTTTATTCAATTATTATTAATGAAAGGACGAGTAGTTGATTGGGAATATTTAATATCAATTTCGTCTCGGATTATATTAATTGCTGTTTCCAAATCTTGTGGGTTACGTGACCGGACTAATGTACCGTATGGTTCGATTAGACCAGACACCAGGGTTCTCAAAGCTAAGGCTTTAGCATTTTGAAGTTTGTAATTGATTATTACAGGTGGATCGGGGCTTAAGGAGATTTTAGCTTTAGAAATTGCCAGGTGGGCTCTTATCTTATTATAAAATTCAATAGGGGATTCTTTGAATTGTCTCATTTTTGTTAAGTCAATGGTTAAATTTAGTTCACTTCGTTGGTCTCCGAATGTCTGTATAAGGGTTCGTTTTAATTCGTCCCAAGTATCATAATTATAACCTGTGCCAGCTTCACTAGCTTTTTCTCTTAATTTATTTCTGGCTGCTGAAATTAGGTATTTGTTTATGTAAAGTACTGGTTGGTTAGGAACCAGTGGTTGTTGAAATTGAAGTATTACAACATCGATTGATCTAATAAATTCGGGTAACGACTGAGGGTCGCCATTAAAAATTGGAATATCATTAAATATTTGTGGTACAAAACCATTTGGGAATAGTGGTTGTAGAACCATTATTGGAATTTGATTAACAGGTGGTTGTATATTAATATCAAATATAGCAGGTCGCAAATTTAAACGTTCTAAAGGAATTATTATGTCAAGGTGTTCGTCACTTGACATTTACTAGTAATGTTTCACTTATTATTATTACGGATAAAATTGTTTTTACGTTAGTGGGCCTAAAAATTTAGATTACATGCGTTTTTATAACTAATATACAAGTATTAATCAATTAAAGATCAATCCCAGACAATTGTCTATCAATATATCGGAAAAATCAATCAATAATTGGATAAATGTATGTCTTAAGCTAACAATTTAATAGGCTAAAGTTAGTATTATTTTTAATTCGATTTTAAAGCACTTTTCACTTACGAGCTTGTTCAAAAACTTACTGCATTTTCTTCTTAACTATTTGATTTAATTTTTACACTTAAACAAATTTACAAACAGTGGAGAGAAAATACTAGCTTCGTCTTCGACGATTAAATATACTCTGAAATAACATTTTGAAAACGCTTATAAGCTAAACTTGCTAAACGGTAACTATTGTCTACCAAGATAAAGTTATCTTTGCACTTCCTTTGTATAAGCATCTTTATTATATATAACTCGCGTATGGAGCACTATTTCTAACCGATATTATACAGAACGACCCATGAATTTTTAGTTTATTGAAAAAAAAAACTCGCGCCGGATGTAACATTGTAACGAAGCGTTACTAATTTTGTATTATTATTTTGAGATTTAGGACTCCGTTTAATTTGTTTACATGCCGTTTACCGTTTAGAAGTTGATTAGTTTGATTTTTGGGTAATTAGATTGTGTACCGACCGATGTCTTTCCGAATGCACCCCGTATTATTTTCATTTTTGAAGTGTTTACCGATTTATGTAAATATTATTATGTACCGTTGAATTTATACTTTAAATTTAAGGCCGAAGAAGGTAATTTATTTATTATGTACCGTGTAGCAACGTTTAGGATGCTTAGTTTATTTTGTTATTATTATCTGAGACCGGTTTAGTTTAATACCGTCATTAGGGGAATGTTTAATTACCAGTTACGTTTATATCCGAACAATTAGCATTCATATTTATGTCCAAAAATTGTAAATTTGGTTTATTCGAAATGCATTTACGCGTGGAGATCTGATAACCGCATCTCCGGTGTAAAGTTGGTGGGGTAGCCGCGTACATCCTACTCTTTCTGGAATGCGCGAATTAAACCAAATATTGTAGCAACAGTTACCGGGCGGGTATAAATACAAGCTCTCGAGCATTAAAACGGCAGTTTTCCATCCGGTCCAGTTCGAGAAGATCCAGCAGCTCTAACCAACGAAGAAGAAGACCAGGTACATCCCAACCCCGAGGCACTG
>JABXWE010012373.1:0-34697 GCA_014611495.1 Limonius californicus
AAAAAGCATAGCTTTTGGATGCGTACTTAACCTCACTTAATTATAAACTTGGCAGTGGTTTTAATAAATTACGGATACAAAATGATGCAATGTAATGTAAAATCGGCTGGGAATGAAATATTGTTTACCTATTACTTCCCCATCGATAGTCTCTACAGTATTTTTAAGCGGGCGCTCATTACCCTTCTTTCTGGTACCGCTTGCCGTCTCACGAGACACTTTCCACAGAAAAGTAAAGATTATTTGAATTTTTTTTATACAGTCAACGGAAGCATTTGGAGGTTCAGCAGAATATTTTTATAAGTAATGTCTATTAAATGCATCGAAATCCTACTCACTTTAGTCTTATTTCTAAAAAAAGACCTGCTTCTGTAGTTGCAGTGAAGAAGCACAAATAATTTTAAAATTGCACGAAATAGAACTATACAGAACGGATTGCCTGCGAACAATATTTAGGAGTTAGTTGCGTCAAATATTATATACCGACCGAGCAGTCAAGCGAAGCTAGGACATACGTTTGCGTTAACAAAATCATCATATGTCTGCTATACGAAGGATCCATTTACAAATTACACGTTCTAGCTAGGTAAGCATTTGTGGGTACAGAAATGTATACATTTCGGTGTACAAACGGTGTCCACGAATGACGACCAGTACACATGTACCTCTATACCTATCGCGTTGAAAAAAGTTCATACTTGCATAGGCAATTAGACCATAGCAAAAATATTTTCAAATATTACATGGTAAGCAAACAGTATAATATTTTTGCAATACCTAGGGATTTTTTCCGCTGCGTGTGCTGTATCTAAAAGTACACCATTTTTAGTTTTAGCTTTTTAATTGAATACGATTTTAGCTTAGAGTTTTGTAGGTAGGCTTTTTTGAACACCCTCTACATGAATTCCTTATTTAAAAAACCTGTCCGTATGATTCAAGTATCTAGTTAAGTATCATATGTAGAACACTAATTCTTCAGTTGTATTTTTGGTAAGTTTTGGAATTACAATTTCTATATTTGTCTTATTTTTTCTTTCCTTTCTTTGTATTTTTTCGCTCATTTTTTATCTATGAATCTCTCATTCTCGATATAAACGAACGAAGAGAGGCTGATAAGAGTGGCTTTCTTTACATTTTCGTTTTAAATCTAAAGGAAAGTCGTACTAGTTTTCGTCACACATCGTCTCATGGCACCTCTATTTGTATCTTTATATGAAGTGCTTCGTAATGAAACAATTTTAGAACTTTATTTATAGAATCTTTTTAACTTAGTTTTCGACTTATTTTCTATAATTACAGGTGTGCTTAGGTATGATTATTTTTTAACCTACAGTAGTTACAAGTTTGCTATTTAAGGTATATTATGTTTACGAGAAATGAATATTCGAAGCTTTTATTTTCTGTTTAAATATTTTCCTTCGACCAATCATTATTTTTTGTATTGATTTTGGTTTGTTAATTCTAAAAGTTAACTTTTGTTAATGTATTCTTTAAAGTGTGTGCAGTGAAATAAAACGTCGACATATGTACGCTATTATTATGGGGTTAAAATAATCTTCTGTTATAGTATTAATAATTAGTTTAGTTACAAGAAAAGCTTGAACCTACAGGTGTGTTGAGCCAAGAAAATCCCAATCAGAACATCGTTATAACGTCACGCTACTCATGGTAAAAATAGGATTGTTTGGCACAATCATCTTGAAACCTGCCAGTTACTATCCAGAGCTGTACGAAGTACGGGAGTTCATTTTACAAGTTTTTGAAAAATAAACAATTTTTTTATAAGATGTAAATACGATTTTTTAAAAACAAAAATATTAACGCGTTGTTATTGAAATCAGAGATAACCGACAGTGCCGTTTTTTAAAATTGGTTTTGTAGTTGTTGCAAAATCGCGATTAATCGAAATTTTTTTTAAACGAATATATACGAAATTCGAAAGAATCGGGGCTAGTTTTCGCGTAAAAGCCAAAAATAAAGTTCGTGCCTTGCAGTATCAAGATTTGGCATTGGCCGTAAGTTAACTGCAAATTAGAAACGTGTATAAAGTTATTTTGAAAACCGTAACTATCCAAACACCTCAAAATGCCTCTTGGATATTACGGAACCCCATCGCTTTCTTCCTATTCCCCTCCTTATATAAAGGGGCCCTATGCAAATCATTCGTCTATTATAGCTGCCAATTACATTCTACCGCCTAGTTCGTATACAAAACCTTTACCCCGCATGAGAGCAGGTTTCACCCCTCTTCTGGCAACAATTAGCGAAGCACATGCTCGACCTTTAGGTAGAATAACATCTCCTAAGTTGGTCTTACATTCGTCGCCAAAATTCCAAATGCCAAGGCCCATTCCCATAAATACAGCAGACATTGATGTATCAGTCAATAAGTACAGAAGGTTTAAACGATCGCCACGCTCATCGGAAAGCGACGATTCACAAAAGCCTTCCGAAAAGAAAGAAGAGAAAGAGCCGAGCCCAGCTCCTACCCCAAGTACAACTATTGAAAATGGAGAGACTGAAAAACCTTCCGCAAAATCGCCTATAAAACGCGATCGGGCAGTGGTACGTTTACACACAATACGAAAAAGGTCAAAGAAAAGAGAGCCGGAACAGGACACTTCTACTGAGAAAACAAAACCTAAACAAACACAGACGTGGAGGGATAATTTTGAAGATCTTCAGGAGCCAAGAAAATCCGAAAAAAGGGTAGAAAAGAGTCCGGCGGAGAGACTACTAGAAAAACACCTTATAAAAGATAAGGCTGAAGAAGAGAGACTGAGACTGATTGCGGAAGAAAAACAGCGGAGAAAGAAGTACCTTAAAGCTAAGGAAGAAAAGGCAGTAGCATCGAAAGAAGAAGGCTTGCAGAAATCGCCAAGTTTTCATGATATCTGTAAAAGCATATCTTCAGATGCAATAAATGATGACTTAAATCCAGGACAACCACAACACATCAAGAACCGACAAACTAGACAATGTTCAAAAGACGATATACTCAAAAAGATAAGACGAGATTCTGCAGAGATTCTACAAGAAAGTGTGATATTATTAGATAAGTTAATTATGGAAGAAAAATTAGATAAACAGCAAACGGGAGAGCACGAACACAGTACAAAAGGCACTATGCCAACTGCGGCTGAAGAAATTAAGAAGAAACCCGAATCCACAGAAGGTGATTTTGGCCGAACAAGTCTAAAGCGAAAGAAAAAGGCAGTTAGAACAAAAACTAGTGATAGCTTACCAAGTGATACTGAAAATGAAAAGAAAAAGGTAGCTAGTACAAGAACAAACGACTACGTAACTAGTCAACACGCAGAAGAAAAGAAAAAGATAGAGAGAACCTTGACTAATGAAAGCATAATTAGTGATAATGATGACGAACAGAAAAAAATAACCAGGACAAAAACGAGCGATAGTATTACTAGTGACGTTAATGAAGATGATAGCGAAACAATTAAAGAGGTTGTGAAAACGTCAATAAACGACACGGTAACTGTTGAAAACGAAGAAAATAAAAAAGACAGCAGGACGAATACGAACCAAAAGATTAACGGTGAGAGTGAAGCAACGAAAAAGGAATATGTAAGAAGTAAAAGTAACGATAGTACGATTGATAGCAGTAAAGATGGTAAGAAAAAATTTACTAGGACAAAAACTGCTGACTGCATAGTTAGTGATGGTGATGATGACGCACCCTTAATAAATACACTTCAACGGCGACCTACTTTGAAGAAAATTAGACGAAATTCCACAGACAGTAGCTTATTGAATGAACCAACAACGCCTATGAATGCGGAAGAACACCAAGCCTATCAAGATGCTATTAGAGACATATCGCAAGTAGAAGTCGAAGAAATTAAACTTAAACCTAAACCAGTGATAACAGCCACCGTCGATGTGGATACTCCTAAACCAATTTTAAAGGCTATAATAGTAGATGAAATCGAGATTGAAGAAACACCCAAGCCTAAACCAGCGGGACCAAAATTCAAATTAAATTTTACAATTCAAGAAATAGAGGAAAAGCGACGAAGCATTAAAGAAAAGTCTTTAACCCCCGATGTGGAGAAAAATAAACAAATTGTATTACCGGAAATAAAATCCACCGAAGAAATCAAAGATCATGTCGAGGTAAAACCGGAAGCAGCAAGAAAATTATCTCCAAAAGAAAATATTGTCAAAAACGACGCTATACAGCTACCGCCATCTAGTCAACCTGTTGTTTCAAAACTGTTAACAAAAAAACATACATCACACATAGTTCACATGCTAGATGATATAAAAGAAGAAGATTCGGAAACTAAAGGGTCTAAGAAAGCTAAAGTTGTTGATGATAAGAAACAACAGCATTCACAGGCAAATACTCCAACTGAACCAGTAACGCCTCCAATATTTACGAAGACGCTACAGAAAATAGAAAAAGATGCTTCTAATTCCAAAATTAACGATTTATTAAATAAATCAAGCGGAAAACTAGTACAAATAGCAGGAAAATCGAAAATAGAAGAAAAAATACAAGGAAATGCCAGTCCATTACCTGAACAAGCTGAGGATTCGATAAATTTCTGGGATGTTATTGGTTCAAGGGAAAGTGCAAATTTCGCTAAGAGAAAGATTACTAATAAATCTCCGTACCCATTATATGCGAGCCAAAAAAGCGAAGAAATTATTGTAGAAACTCCAGAAGAAGAAACTAAATCACCTGTATTCTCTCCAATCTCAGAAAAAGAACAGAAAGGAGGTGATGAGCCCAAATCAACGGTTGTCCTTCCAAACGTAGCCAACGCGGAAGTACAAAAAACAAGTATTGACGAACAACCGACGAAAGAAGCGAAAAAAACCTTAGCTGAACCAACTCAGGAAATTACACCAGTCTCTGATGTTAAAATGCAAGTAGATAAAAAAGTAACTTCAAAACGTTCTTTAATTCAGAAAGCAAACGCTGAAGATCCGGATTTGCAGGTATTCGTAGTGCCAGAAGAGCCAAATGAAGCAGAATCTGAGGCCACACAAGAAGAAGAAGGAGGCGGCAAATTCGTGCCTCTTCAGTCAAATCGTATGTCAGATTGGATGCATCCCTTCAAAAAACCTGCGCAATTGGATGTATGCCCCTTGGATATATATGCAACTCCAAAAGTTATCCGATTTCGGCATTATCCTAAACCTAGACATCCTCATCTTAATCCTCCTCCTCCACCTATCCCTCAAGACGAAAGCAGTTCGGACAGTAGTGATAGTGAGGACTCTTCGGATGAAAGTGAGAGTTCGGAGAACGAGACCACTGTGGCATCAACTAAAGCTGGAACAAGTACGTCTTCCAATGATTCTGGGTTTGATTCATCGGCTCCTGGAAGCCCATCAAACCGCAGACACAATAAGGGTTAGATATGTTTCAATTTTCTACTGAAAAGTTGAGAGAGTTCGATGGTGAGCAGTAATGTTTTGAGATCATTTCTATCGTAGTTGGATGAAAGGTTTTTGCAGACGAAGGGTTTTCAGAATTCTCTCAACAGTTCGGGTTGTGATTCAAGAATATTTTTTTTTGTATTTTTTATTATGAATGAGTGACGTAGTATGGGAACAAAATGGTTGTAAAAACTCAAAAATTCGAAGTAGCCAAGGTGGGTAAAGTATATCCACTATATAATTAAAGTCCTCGAAAATTTAACCTTACTAATTTACCGGTAAAACTGTTTGAAAGTTGCGTAGGTTTTTTCAAGTAAAAAACCATCATTAATATATGCAACGTTTCTTCTGGTCCTTCAATAAAACTATAAAAAATACAAACCGATTCAAAAATCTTACGGAACCTTCAGACAGAGGTCAAGAAGCCTAGAACATTTTCATGGGACTTAATAAATCGTGGGCTTATTTCTTTTAAATTCGCTTGGTTACAAAAGTTTGAGAGCTAAAAATAAGATTTTCTGCTATTAAATTAATTGGAGATGGATTTTGATGGTCTTTTCTAAAACATTCTCTTAACTATAATTTTAAGATGGTCTAGAATGTATGTAATATGGAATTATATATCGCGAGGTGTTAGGATAAATGAAATCTAAATTGTCACTTGGCAACATTTTCTTGGAATGGCGCAGCATAACAACATTCTTCAGCCATTATTTTGCGAAATAGAACAATAGTATCTTCAAGTTGCTATGTTACGTATCCGTATTTTCTAGTTGTTCAAAATACGTCTTTACGATTTTGATGGTTTCGCAAAAAACAAGCTATTTTTATATTTAAAATCACGTGAAGACGAAAACTTTCGTTTGCTGTTCATACAGGTATAAACAATTAACAAACAGGATAATACAGTATTTTTATTTGAATTTATGTCGTTGCCATTGAAATATCGATTTCGTTTTCATGTGCTTGGCAATGAGAAAATCATTCGATGGTTTACATTTTGGCAAGATATAAAATCGTAACAAATTTGCTATATGTTTTTATTGCCACTTCTTGTTTTCTAAATTTAAACAAAAGTGGAAAGACAGACTGTTTGACTGCAAGGTTTAATTCGAAAGCTTCAAAAGTAATAAATTTTCACAAGTAGCATCGTAATCTACATAAAAACAAGTTAATTTTAGATAAAAATAGGAAAGGTGGACGCATGTGCCTGACTCATGTTTAAATATATGAAATAAAACAAGGACTTGACAATAAAAATGCTTCTTACGTATTTCTTAGAAATCGGACGAATCGCGCTTTACACTTTTTGCAAATTTCCTAATGTTAATAAACATATGCAATTTACGACGTGCGAGTCTATGCAAGGAAAACTGTCTAAATAACGCACGCGAGAAGACATTTTGAGGGTATTCTCCTCCAATAGTGCGTGATTTAATAGCTCAATTATATAGCAATATGCAATGAAAATGAGAAAACGCACTCTTGAACAATAAATAACTTAAAAGCGTTGGCTCCTGCGAAGCTTAGAATACATTTATTACTGGTACTATAAATTCGTTATGATTCATATTTTGCTTTGCACAATTGGTAATTTGGCATAAAACTGCATGTTATGGACCAAGACGGGGGTTTTAATTGCATGTTTTTAAACGTAAATGAAAGTTCGACGAATTTAATGTCCGTTACAAAAAAGTGATTAAGAAACAGTAACCAGTATTGTAAAGTTGCCAACACTAAGAGAAAAAGTAACACTGATCTACAAGACGGTGCTAAATATATGCCATATACCAAAATAACTTTATTTTTAAAAATACAAAAAGAAGTTACGCCAAGAAGTTAATACTTAATAATGGTCGAAGCATTTTGTCCGGGGTTTCCCCAAAGTTCATTGTTGCTTACTTTAGGGTACATTTTAGAACTATGATACAACAATGATATTTAAAGCTAATTTTTTTCCTAGTTTAATAGATAATAAAGCTGTAATTTACTTTAAAAGGTTTACGACAGTTATAATGGAAAGAACTGCCAACGTTAGTCACGTATCACCATTCTATTTTTTAGTTTAAATACTATGATGAGCTGTCGACACTTGAATCACTGCCACTGAATATAAAATAAATATTCATGAATTACAAAGCTGGCTAAGAAGTTTGCAATCATTTATGTTAATATTTTTTTCGTAAGAAATGTTCGAGAATTGTCAAAAAATCTCTGCATGAAAATGATCTTTAAATTCATCAGTGAGAAACAATGTTAGTTAAGCAAAGTGTTTCTTGAATATAAAACAGTTTTAATATTTATATAAAAATGCTGTTAAATGTAATATCGATGTTAGGAATATTTATAACATAATTCCGTATCTTTTCCTCTTGTCTCAACTGTACGTTACTTCAAACCCCGCACCCGTAGATGCTAGATCTAACTCGTGACACTATACGGCGCAAGTTTGTCTGCATTTGGTTCACTGAAGTTGTAAGCTCGATGTTTACTGCGTACTTGCATAATAAAAAGGTTTGGAAAATTTAAACGATTATTTGGCACTAACGTATAAACTACCTACATAACTTATATCCCCACACAGATTATTTATTTCGCCATAAAATTATAATTGTCGTGGATGATTAACGATGATACTAGTTACATTTTGAATTCAACTGAAAAGGATTGTTTATAGTCGTATTTATGAAATCACAAGTAACTTGCTTATGTATTACTAACCAATAAAGACAGCCCCTTCATAACACAGATCTAGTGAAATAATACAATATCTTGCTGAATCAGTTGCTAAACAAAATGTCTCTCAGATGAGGTTGTGCATACTTTGTTACGTTCTATTACTTGGTGTTGTATATATATATATTTTACTATTCAAAAAGCATCTCCAGCAACAAAAATTTTTAAAAGCTATTTGTCTTATCCTATCGAGGGAAATTATTTTAAAATCGCCTGCAGGGTGACCTCATCTGAGGCCGTGTCCCAAACGGCCTCTGTTGTATACTCGTAGTTGTACTTTATTACGTTGCGCTAGATATACATATTTAATGCTTTAAAGTACCCTTCCACAATGTAGAAATTTGTTATAAACCTACTTTTTGTCTAAAAAAAAAGTATTTTAAAATGACTCTTACAGCCAATGTTTATTTGAGAATGCTTAGAAAAATGCAAATACAAAAAATATATTTATCTGGACAATTATTGTTTTGTAAAATATAAATTTTACTTTCCCACATACCTTATTTCTTATTAAAAATAAACTATCAGTCAGATCATAGAGCGTTTCCCATTGGTGCTGGTATTCTTTCAATCAAGATTTTTCGTTATATTCTAATTTTATAATATTTCCATGTCGTTTTCATAAAATAAGTTACGTTTAAAATGTAATACAAGAAATTAAAAAGGCGTATATAATAAATACAAAGAATTATTTCTGGTTCCCATGGAAGAATATTTCATTATTAATAAAGTAAAGAAAGTTCCTCGGAGTAAAAGACGGCCGTTAAGAACCTTACGTGATAGGTAATTATTATATGCCAGATTATTTTGTCTTTTGAATCCTACCGACTGCGCCAAGGGACACATAGACTATTGAGTACAGCAGCGGGTTGCGCGATGAATGCCCCGGAAACCGCCATAATATATAAGTCGTTTTTTCAAAGGCATTTACTATGTGGCAGATTCTTTGGTCTTTTGGATGCTACCGACTGCGGCAAGATACCGCGTAGGCTACAGCCGCAGCTTGTGACATAAGATATCTCGAATTCGATTCCCGGGAACCGCCGTAATATGTAGGTTGTTTTTAAAGGGCAGTTACTTTATGGCAGAGTTTTTGTTCCTTTTGATGCTACCGAGTGCGCTTGGAAACCGCGTAGGCTAGTGCTTACAGCCGCAGATTGCGACGCAAGATGTCTCGGATTCGATTTCCGGGAATGGCCATAATCTGTAGGTCGTTTTTTCAAAGGCAATTACTGTATGGCAGAGTCTTTGGTCCTTTTGATCCTACCAAGTGCGCTAGGAAACCGCGTAGGCTAGTGTCTACAGCCGCAGACTGCGACGCAAGATGTCTCGAATTCAATTTCCGGTAATCGCCATAATCTGTAAGTCGTTTTTTCAAAGGTAATTACTGTATGGCAAAGTCTTGGTTCTTTGGATCCTACCGACTGCGCCAAGAGACCGCATAGCCTAACGTATACAGCCGCAGGTTGCGACGCGAGATGTCTTGAATTGGATTTCCCGGAACCGCTATAATAACTAGGCGTTTTTTTCGAAGGAAATTTTGCTCTTTAGGTCGACGTAGCCTTAAATGAGTAACTAAGGGTAACACTTTGGGGTAATAATAGCCGGCTGGAATGTAGTTCAGGTCGTACTAGCTTCATCGTAATGCCCACCGGCGCTAGCAAACAGTAGCAGTTGTAGCTGCTATTCTCACCAAGATATCGGGACGCTATAGAGGGAGACTATTATTTTTTTGGTTTTTGGTTTGGATGCTATAAAAAACATATAAGTACGTTCAATTTGTGTGACATTAGACCAATTAACGTCCAGTGTAATCTAGTAACGTTTTTATTTTAATACTAATATGAAATTGAAAACATATTATCCAAATTTCGGGAGTACGTTACCATGAAAACAAGAGTCATGTAGGTGGCTCTTGCGTGCTGATTTTCCGGATACTGCCGTTGACTATAACAAATCCCCAGAAAGCTTTAATCGGTGTATAAAACTGAGAGTCGAAGCGTTATCAGAAAGGACTGTTAGGGTATTGATGGAAAATGGTTCATTTCTTACCTCAGAATAAATTATCTTACATTGTTTATATTATAAGTAATAGTGAGTTAGAATATGCGTTAATGTTAACAAAATTTTGTATCAGCGTACTCGACCAGTTTTCTTTAACATTCATTAGCTTCGCACATTTTTTCTGTATATTTTTAAATATTATATACTGTACATATTTATAGTTGCTGTAATAATTTCAGATTTTTTCAAATCTCAGAAATCTAAAATTAAATTTAACTTAAGCTAATATATATAGAAACAATGGGATTTTACAGTTACAGCACTCTCTTTATATTTCCCTGCTATAAATACATGTTCAATAAATACTGATTTTTCGCAAAATCTAAAAAGTATGGGCTGTTGATGTCTGGCAGTTTGCAAATGAAATGCAGTTGTTATTTCTAACAAACTCTCATCTTTACTGCTTTCAGGAATTTCAACATAAAATAGAGTAAATGTGTTTAAATGTAACGAGTTTCGAGTTACCAGAATTGTAACATATTCGCTTTTTCAATTTATAGTAATATCCTGGTAATTGGTATTTTGAAATGAGGTTATGTCTTGCAACATAATACACAGGGCCGGCTCTAGGTCTTTTGGCGCCAAGGGAACTGTTTGGTTAAAACGCGCCTGCCAAATTCTATTAGTAGTTAAACATTGTATTTTGTATTTCTGTATGTGTGGATGTCTGTATGCGGTCGTTGAAATCTATGAAACTCCTAGTTCGTTGTTGATGAAGCGCCTATTACCCTTACGCGCCGGTGACAAGCGTCACCGTCTAAAACCGGCCGTAATAATACACGTTGCCCCGTATTCATGTAATTTTACAGTTGTTATACCAATCAAAACCTTTAACAATTCAGATATCTAATAACATACCTTCAGCTACTTTCAGTACCAAAAAATATTAGTAAAAGTAGGATTGTGCAGTCTAATCACAGCCAACCAAGATGGAAGTTAATCGTGTATCGTCGATTCGGTTTTAAACATTTATGATTTTCTTACAGGCATTTCTGTAGATTAGCTAACTATCAATGGATATAAAAGCTTAATTAAATTTTGAAAATGATTAATTAGGTTAAAGGAGATTTTACATGGTACATTTGAATGAATTAATTAAAATGAGTAGTTAAAGAGGTAACAATTATAGTCAACGTCATCACAACCCAAATTTAACTAACTATTGTGCTTCAAAATTTGAAGCATAATTAGGGGATAGTTATAGTCAAAATTATAGTAGGTCAAATAGTTATCTCTTAATTAATTATATGTTAAATAAACTTTGGAAAACCCCTTATCACTACTATACTATTTCGGCAGCTACGCTGCCATCCCCAGTAGGAACTTGAACTAACTAAAGTAACTTGGCTGAGGAATATCTCTGAAGATAAATCCTTCGCCAAGCCAACAATTGAAGTCCAATCCTAATAGTCTAATAAACAAAGGCTGAATTACTAAATCTCCGTTAATGTTCGTTATGCCTAACCGGTTACAGAATTATTTGCAACAAATCAATTAAATCTGAGTTAGGAATTGGCCCATTATTTGAATTTAAAAGATTCTCCTATTTTTGAAAATATGGATGCTTTCATAGCAATTCAATTCTTTTGTTGAAGACACTTGCTTAAACAATTTTAGATTTGCTAATTTCATACCGTGTCCTGCCTAGCAAACAACACTGGATTTATCAAACCCATGATTTCGAAATTAGCTACACGTTCTTTAAACCTAATCTCAATATTACGTTTAGTTTGCCCAATATATTCTCCATTACAGTGAGAACAGTCAATTTCGTAAATCCCCGACTTTTCCAAAGTTTTCACTTTGTCTTTAGGGTTTCCCAACAAGTTCCGAATGTTGTTATTTGAACAAAATACAATTTTGAAATTGATTTGTTTGCATATTTTATCAAGGTCTTTGGTTAAGGGATGAAACGGAATTTTGATGATTTTTCTGGGGATCTCTTCAAAGTGGGAACTTTTTAAAGTGGAATTACGAACATTTTTACGTTTTTTAATTAAACTGTCAATGACGTCTGGAGAGAATCAATTGTAGGAAGCAATATTTGTGCGTGTTCTAAATATCGTGGTGGTTAGGGTTTTTAGTTTATTTACTTAAACCACCGTCTCCAGGCAATCCTATAATTATTTGTTTTTTAAATTTTAGTTTGAGTTTGAATAGGCAGTGATTGCAGTTATTGTCATTACAAGCTTGATAGTTACCTTTTAACTAGTATTTATTTCTGGCAAAATGTTAAATTAAGCTTAAATATATAATTTTAAAACTACTTTATAACGTAAAAAATCTTTCAAATTTGACAACGTGTTTATTACTGTTAAGTCTATTTTTAGTCTTACTAGATATACTCATTTATTTCTACGCTGCTGTAAAAATTCTCCAATTTAATGCTGTTTCTAATTGAATTCTAGGAAACTTAAAAAACCCATTCCGTACCTAAAGTGTAAAATTAAAAATATTCACCTTCTGTAATATCACTATCTTAGGGTCAGTCTGTGGCCCAGATTTGACGTGTTCCGGGTGTTTACTAACATATTAAAACCTGATATTTGATTATTTTCATTTCCACGTCTTGACATAATAATATTGGAGTTATTTACTCATTGATAGGAATATCAATTAGTTAAGGCAAGAAACAATTACCAAACTGAGCACAACTAGTCTGTACTGAATTGATAGTATCTAAAATAAAATAATTTATAGGTTGCATTTACGTTTACGACATTTATCTGTATATAAAATATACTTCAACTGACAACATGGATGTTGTTTATAACAATAATAATAATCATGAAAACGTTATAATCATTAGGAAATCCGTATAAATCACTTCCACCTCAACTATAATCTATTTATAATTTTTCCATTTACAAATTTTGGCGTTAACTCTTCTCACGTCTTTTGAGCAATAGTGCAATTACACCAGCAAAGCAAATATTAAGCGGCTAATTGTAAAAGTAATTCCAAAATGGTTATGTTTTACGTTAGACAGGGCGAGGTAATAGATTGTGACAATTTTTGGAACGCCACTGTACGAGTATTAACAAGGTGGTTTGTTATATCAAACTAAAAACCGTCATTGCCTATTTTCGAACACCTCAGATTTTAAATAATCCTATAGGTAAAAATCTGAGAAGGTCGGATAAGTTGATCTTGACGGCCAATTATCATCACCATGTCCCGATAGGACACGCCCAAGAAACACGGTTCTTAGAACAGCCATGCAAATTTGCGCAGTATGGCTTGTTACTGCATCTTGTTCAAACCACTAATAGGTATTTTCGATTTCTACTCGTTGCAATTCAACAAAAAATTCTGGATCATCTTCAAATATCGTTTGGAACTTACAGTAACAGTTTGGTTGACCTTCTATTATCGACTCTGATCGATGGTACACTGTAACGTAAAATATGCATTGCTTCACAGGCCACAAACTCATGGCCACTGAAACTGCATGGAGTACCGAACACTTGAAGCCGCATAACTTCCTTATCACTCCGTTGACAGTCCTATGGTGGCGTTCCAATAACGGTCAAAATCCATTGCCCCATCCTGTATCAAAGATGTACAGCCACATATACAAGGAATTGTCTATGTATACTTTTAAAAAGAACGCATCAATTACGGCTATTATGTAGGCAACCAACTATACAGAAAACTAAAAGCATGCTGTGGCCACAACCATCAAATTAATTCAAAGTTAAAAAATAAAATTAATCTTTATTTAGTGTCTTATTGCATTTTTTATACAACAATGTACAGTAAAGACGAAAAAGTGGAAATTCTAATGTGGTATCAGAATGGTAACAGCTTAAGAACTGTGAGAGTCTTATTTTCAGTAAAATATCCAGAAAGACCTATTCCTTGTATTCGAACAAAATTTTCGGTGTTTATTATAATTCCTCATCTATCCACTATCCATTATCCTGGTAATCTTATTCCTTAGATATTGGTCCCCCACTAACCGCCATTTACAAAAGTTAACTCACTGGGAAAGTTAACGTATGGCTAAGAATAGTTGAAAATAAGCTTATCGGTCCATATTTTATTGATGGTAATCTCAATACAGCCAAACTTTTAGAGCTATTAAGGCACGACATCATTTCGGCAATAGAAAATTTATACATCCATGACCTGTGGTGTAAGAAGGATGGAAGCCCTCCGCATTCCACGAATGCTATAAGACACTTTCTAAACGACAGATTTCCAGGACGAAGATTCGGTCCCGTACTTTGGCCCCCGCGTTCAGCAGATTTGTCGCCCAATGCTTGGGGATACCTGAAATAAAAAAACCTATACAAATATTCCAATACAAAGTATTGATGAATTAAAAGATCGCATACGTACCGAATGCAATAGCTTGAATCCTAACTTTCTTGCGAATGCTGTGCGTGCTTTTCAACACCGTTTAGGTTATTGTTTAGAAGTACAAGGTGGCCATTTCGAATACTTGTTGTAACCGTTGTTTTTATTTTCGTTTCCGTTTTCTGTTATTGATATTTAATGTTTTACAATAATAATCGTCGTAGTTTTTCCACTCATTTTGATTTACCTATTTAATATAAACACCGCATCGAACATAACCTTCATACAAAAGCAATTGACAATTACAGTGACATTTGCTTCTGTTTTTTGTTTTCTGTATAGTAAGCGTGATTGATGCGTTCTTTCTAAAAGTATACATACACAATGTATACTAAAAAGAAAAATTCTATGTATTATTGTAGTTAGTTGTCAAAGTAGTTATTCCTTAGGTTTTGTTTATAAGTCTTTAATTATAGTTGAGGTAAAGAGAAAGCGTCGATTGGAACATGGAAGACAATAAAAATTATGTTTATGTTATGTTGTGTATTATGTTAGCACAAACATTTTTAATGTAAAAAATTATTTTTAAAAGGATGTACATCCGAATATTGTTTGTCTTCTGACGGACTTATAATGTTTAGGAGAAGAAATAGAATGTTCTTCACAAAATGATTTTTTTTTTGACGAAAAATAAAATATTTCTTATTAAAAAAATATTAGAATTTTTCTGTTGAATTTAACAAATATTTTGCGCATTGCGAAAGTAACGAAACAAAGAAAAATTACTTATCTACACGCGAAGCTTCTAATAATTCATAAGAGGAGATGCTGACTCACATTTGAGCTCAAAGTGCATTGGAAATGTTAGCTTACACACGACTCCATGCGTTATTAATTAAGGTTATTGTGAATTACCTAATTATCACACACCCATACTGATAGTTTGGCCCAAGAGATTTACTTTGAGTTTAATAAAATAACATTAAAGTATAACTGATGCAAGTGCAATTAGATAACACATTTTAACCTTAATTTGGTAAATTTACCTGTTTTAGTAAATAAACTGTGGTATTTTGTATATTGAATCATGTGTTAGCTAAAATGTCCATCACTTGTTGTCAACAAGTGGAAGTTTTTGGTTCAAAAAGCAATTGTTTTACAGAATGCAATATAATGTTTGTCATATTCAACAAAAAATAGCTTACTTCAACAAAATTTAACATTGAAGAAGTTATACGGCTGGTAAAATAATTCACTAAACATTTGAAGAGAGGAGGAATTAATAAAATTGGCCACCCCACGAGAAGTAGCAGAAGAAATTAAAGAAAACATATATTCGAAAAAAGCTGCTGGATTTGATTTAATAATAGGGAAAGTATTGAAACACCTACCTAGAAAAGGAATACTAAGACTAACATAATAAAAACAGCATTTCGACTAAAATATGAACGGAACGTATGGAAGGTAGCCCAAGTCATAATGATACAGAAGCCAAGAAAACCGCCGAATGAAACAGCATCATATCGGCCCGTTTCTCTCTTATCGATAATTCCAAAGCTATTTGAAAGACTGTTATTCAAAAGGCGCAAATCAATAATAGAAAGAAAAGAACTGATACCAACACACCAGTTTGGATTTTGATACCAACACACCAGTTTGGATTCCGAAACCAACATTCAACTGTAGACGAAGTTCACAGGGTAGTAAATACCACAAAGAAAAGTCTTGAGGAGAAACAAGTCTGCTCAGCAATCTTCTTAGATGTTGCCCAGGCTTTTGATAAAGTATGGCATTAAGGACTAAATAATAAACTAGAAAAAATCTGCCTAAACAAGTTGCTGAACTTCTAAAGTATTACATCGCAGACAGACTATTCAGAATCAAGCAAGAAGATCAATTAAACGAAATTAAGGCAGGGGTACCACAAGGTAGTGTACTGGGACCAGTACTATACCTATTGTACACCAACGACATCCCGTCAACCAATGAGATAACAATACACAAGTTTGCAGATGACACTACAATACTAGGCAGGCGAAAGAACTAAAGAAATGGCAGAAACATTACAACAAGCCACATACCAGGTGGACAGATGGACAAAACGATGGAGAATAAAATTAAACGAAAGCAAGTCAGTGCATATCAACTTCATGAACAAGAAAGATGATCATGTGCCAGTGACACTCAACAATAGCATCATACCGCATGCTAATACAGCTAAGTATCTTGGAATGAACTTGGATGCCAAACCACGATGGAAAGAGCATATAAAGAAGAATAGAGGAGAACTAAATATAAAATATAGGAAAATGTATTGCCTACTGCGAAGAAACGCACAACTTTCAATACATAACAAGTTACTTCTGTACAATCAAGTTTTAAAACCAGTATGGAAATATGGTTGTTAACTTTGGGGCTGCGCCAACGAAATTAACATTAAACAAATTCAACATTTCCAGAACAAGGTGCTGATACGCTCGAAATAGTGTTATCCACAGGGATCTAGGGATAGAAACCGTGAAGGGAGAAATAAAGGACCTTACCCATAAGTATGAGACCAGGCTTCATCACCACGTAAATGTCGAGGCAATCCAACTCCTCGACAATAAAGATCTGGTGAGAAGGCTCAAGAGGACCAAACCATTTGAGCTAGTGTAAAGAGACGTGAAAGTGCCAGTGAAGAAAGCAGAGTAAATTGTAGTGTTAACACACAAACAAATGTTGCAAGACAGAACTGAGAGGACATCAGTGGTTGAATTTTTAACATAACCAATTAGTTAATTTAAGTTAGATCAAAATTGCTGGTTTACACTAGTTGTGTGTAACATCTTATAATAAAAAAATTATAATTTTTGTTGTCTTTTGTAAATAAGAATTTAATAATTTATTTACGAACTCAAGATTTTTCTCTAGAAATTAAATATTACTAATAAATAACATATTTTGGAAATAAGTTACAATTTTTTTTAACACGGTTGAATTCCCAATCGACACTTCAGAAAAAAAGTACTTGGTGGGAAATAGTTCTGTATTCAGTTTGAACCAAAAGTAATCTACGTTCTATATCAAAATTAGACCGTGGTACTACAGTCAAATGATTCTAAATTTTGAGGTTAGTATTTAGACACGTGATGTGGGCGGAGTTAAAGCCATGATGTAATGAAAAGGTTATAGAATATTAGTTGTCTTAAATTTTTTTTCTGGTTTATCTCTAGTATTACGTATTCCAAGGTAAGTTTGTAATTATTCCACAAAATGTACTGATGGATTTAATATTTTTTTACATTATGCTAGTGTGATCTTATAGGTATTTGGCAAAACATTGGCAAGTTACGTTTAAGGCATTAACGGTATCTTATTTTTCATACAGACTGCGACGTAAACTGCCATAAAAAATGCGAAAAGCTTACAGCGAACCTGTGCGGCGTTAACCAGAAATTAATTGTGGAGGCGATCGCGTCCGTAAAAAAAGGTAGGAGTTGGCTGTTGTAAATTTAATAAAAGACCTTCCTCATGGATTTTCTGTGTATTTTTACGCCACTAGCATCCGCACTCGCATTTTGTGCAAGCGTAAACTAATAACATTTAGAACCAAACTGGAAGCACGAACTTCCGCAGTTAGGTACTTGTTTACTTTATTGTAATTTGAATTGCATAGGTCAGAAGCATTCTCCAATGAGAATGTCTGGATGTGTAGTACCGGCTTCTTGTATTAGTTGGCACTTTTGCAACTTATTTTTGGAGGAATACGTCACGGGCGAAGGCGTGTGACATTGAGATTGCTTTATTTTTCAATGCCATTATAAACATGATATCTGTATCAATTTGTTCTGCATAAATTGACCGCAATGTTCAATCATCAGAAATCAATTATGAGATACAAATTTCCCGACACATTAAGATTTACTCGCGTAAACAGCCATCACAACTGGTAGCTTTTAAGAGCTTTCATGTTTCAAAAGTATAATGAAGAAAATAAAGCTTAAAATAGATTTCAAGATAATTATTGACCGAAAATTTCAGTTTCACTTCTCGGTTAACATAAACGCGTAAGCAAATGCAAACCACATGCTCCTTCCTTGTGTGTATTATTTTTAGATCAATTCACGTAATCGCATACTCACGTTGCTTTTTGTCTGACGTTGGAGCTTTTAAAGTGAAACTAATAAATCATAATAGCACATTTCAGTTTAGCAACGTAATAATAGACGATAAACAGTTTTTAAAAACTGGAACTGTCTGGGACAATTGGAAATGTATAAAAATATCCGTATGACAAAGAAAATTTTTCGAGTGCCGAAGGTGATCTTTTGGCGCGTTTCCTAAAGAAATTATAATACTTCAACTTTTTAACACCTGTTATTCGCACTGAAATTGGCAGCACTGATAAACATTGCAACCAAGAAAGCTTTTTGAGTACTGGAATTTAATCTACAATTTCAGATAACAACAAATCTTCTTATTTTAAGTACAGCAAATAGAGACATTTATTATTACTTAGACTTCTCTGTTATCTGTTATTTTCATTTGTAGTAACCTTTCTGCAATGGATATAGTAATTTGTCTTCCTTTCACATGACACCCTGATAAATGCAGTGTATAGGAAGTGAACCCACACAACTTTGGCTCCAAAACCTAGCATTTTGTTTTAAACAAATTGTCCATTTATTGTTATATAAAACATACATAACTATCAATGTAATTAACTTTTATACAGTATGATATATATATATATACAGGGTATATCAGAAATAGGTACAAATATTAAATCCGATGGTAGATTACAAAATATACAAACTAGAAAAAGCATTTCTTTGGCAATGCGACCCTTAAGATATGAGAAAATAATAATTGAAAATTAAACCCAAAATTGTTTGAGTACCGCAGGATAATAACAAAAATTTGAGTTCAAAGACATGTTATGCAAAGGAGAGTGAGATAGAAGTGCAAAAAAATTTCTTATCAGCTGCCACAAACCAATACTATTAGGCAGGTCGGTAATTTCTATTCAGTCTGTGGTTGTTATCACAAGACAGACACGTTTTTACGTGTTTGCCACTTTGGATTTACTTTACAATTAGGTAATAACCTTCTACAGCTTAAATGCATTTTCTATGTATCATCAGCAGTTGTCAAACAAAATAAAATAAACTTTAATTAATTATCTTATGTTCCCCTTGTACCACAATTTTCAAAGATTATAGTGGAAGTTCGTGTCCAGCTAATTATTTCATTCCAAGTAATATAAATTTCTGATTGGCACAAATGAATATATAGGGTCGCTAAAATGTATGGAAACGGTCAAATATCTTGGAAACGGTTTATCGGAATTCTTTAAGATTTGGCACAAGACTATACGCAGTTAAGTTCTACTATCTGTAATTTTTACAACTTTATATTATCATTTGTTTTTGATATCCAAGGCTAACTTGATTTTTTTTAGGTAGCACTAGGGGTCAATTTCACCATTTTTGAAACCACCATTGTTTTCTGAATTCAGTAATGTAGTACATGTGTATTTTACCTTTTAAATAAACATCAAAAAAACGTTGCATACTTGATTAAAAAAATTAAATCTGAGTTTTTAAAAATACAATAAAACAAACTTACAATTTTATATAAAACGGAAAAAAATTACAACAGGTGTTGAAAGTGCTCTCCGTTCACTTCTTGGCAATACGGAACACGTTGAACGAAGTTTTGCACGAATCAATCAATGTATTTGGTGAAATACTGGCAATTTCGTTCCTTATTCGTTCATGCAACTCTTCCAAATGCATTGGTCTGTTAACATAAACCCGATTTTTGACATGACCCTACAAAAAAAGTCGAGCGGAGTTAAATCTGGTGACCTGGCTGGCCATTCGATTGTTCCTCTCCGCCCTATCCATCTACCAGGAAATGTCTCATTTAAATACCGCCGTACTTGATCTAAAATGGGGTGGTGCTCCGTCTTGATAGAACCATATGGTGTCAGCTGGCCGATTCGGATTTCCGTAGATCGGGAATATTTGTCTTAGTCGGGGTATAACTTGTTGTTGCAAAAGTTGCAGATATGGCTCAGAAATTAATTTGCCATTAAGGAAAAAGGGACCTACAACATTCCGACCAATGATGCCACACCAAACATTAATTTTTTGTGGGCGCTGGGTATGAACCTGCTCCATGCAATGCGGATTACTTTCTGACCAAAATCTACAGTTATGGCGGTTAACATGCCCATTTAAACAAAAAGTAGATTCATCAGAAAACAGCACGTTGTTAATGAAGTTGCCGTCCTGTGTTATCCTGTGCATCATTATTTCACACAATTCAATCCTGCGGTCAAAATCATCTTCTCTCAATTCTTGCAGCAAGTGAATTTTGTAGGGATGGTACTTTTCCCGTTCCAATATTTTTTGAATTGATCCTCTACTCATATTATGGTTCAATGCCAACTGCTGTACAGAAGTTTTGGAACGTCTAACATCACATTCAAAGAGTTGTTCGTCATTGTTAACATTGTTTAACCGTCCAGATTTTGGTCGATTATTAACACCCCCAGTTTCATTAAACCTCTGCAATGTCTTTGAAACCGTTGATTTCGAGATCGGCCCTCGCTCACGATGAATTTCATTGAAAAGAGCTACTACTTCAGCGCAGCTTCTTTTCCTGTCACCATATCCAATTATCATTAAAATTTGGATCTTCTCGTTTTCACTTAAATGGACCATTTTAAACAATAATTATTACACAGAGACTACAAAGAGCTAATAATGACAGCCTACTGACAGCATTATCAAAGGTAACTAAGACCTGGTTTTGTTGAGTGTATTGCTTTTTTTGAAGGTTATTTAAATACGCATGTACTACACCACTGAATTCAGAAAAAAATGGTGAAATTGACCCCTAGTGCTACCTAAAAAAAATCAAGTTAGCCTTGGATCTCAAAAACAAATGATAATATAAAGTTGTAAAAATTACAGATAGTAGAACTTAACTGCTTATAGTCTTGTGCCAAATCTTAAAGAATTCCGATAAATCGTTTCCAAGATATTTGACCGTTTCCATACATTTTAGCGACCCTATATAACGTCAGAAAGCCCGTTCATTAAAATGTCACTGCAATATTCTATGGGTTAATACAATGGAGAAGCTACGATTATCGAAGAGGAGCTTCGCTTTTCTATTGGACAATTCCAAATTAACTGTCAAATACAGGGTGTTTCGGAATTCCACGGCACTATTTTACGGATGTGTTCCCCAGCACGAGATAAAAAAAAAGTTCATACAAACATATGGCCCAAATTAATTTATTACCGAGCTATTGAAAGTTAAAGATATTTAGTTAAAAATAAAACATTCAGAGTAACTGTTCAAAGTGGTCTTCATTTTGTCGAATGCAGTATTCAGCACGACGAATTCATGCTTCTCTGGCACGCCTTATAACATCAGGACGACCCTTTATAGTTGCTGCTGCTTCCATGATGCGATTCCTTAGCTCTTCTTGTGTACCAATAGACGTACAATAAACCATCCAACCCCACACAAAATAATCTAATGGCGTTAGATCAGGAGATCGTGGTGGCCATTTAACAGGTCCGTTTCGATCAACCCATCGATTACCATATGTTGTTTAAATAATCAGTGACAGTATGAGAAAAGTGAGCAGGGGCGCCGTCATGCATAAACCACATGCCCTGCCTATTGGCACTCGGAATGTCTTCTAGAAGGTCATACAGATCATTTTGCAAAAATGCAAGTACGATACTCCTGAAAGCCTTGTTGGCAAAAAGAAGGGGCCGATGGGTCACCAAGAAGACAACACCAGACATTTCATGAAAAGGTGCGTTGGTAATGCATACTAGCAGCGTGTGAGGGTTTTCTTCGTTCCAAGTATGGGTGTTTCGAAAATTAGTAATCCCATTTCTTGTAAAACGTGATTTATCGGTAACCAGTAGGCAGCTCAGGAAGTTAAAATCTCGTGTGCATTGTCGAATTAACCATTGGCAGAAATTTCTGCGCTTGATATAATCTTCTGGTAACAGATCTTGCACAGGCGTAACGTGAAATGGTTACAATATTGTTGCTCACCCAATATTCGCCAGACACTTGTACTTGATACATTGAAACGAAGCGACAATCTTCTGGTGCATTGACAGCATTGAGTATCCCTTCTTCAACGTTTGCAGTTCGTCGAAATCTTTACCGACCAGCGTTTATTCATTCAGGCTTTAGCGTGCCAGTGTCCCTAAGACGTCTTTTAATGACTTCAAACGTTTTACGATTTGGTATCCTTCTAGTGGGAAATGTTTCCTGGTATCTTTGAAGAGCAATAGCGCCATTTTTACATACCTCGCCATAAATTAAAAGCATGTCTGTTTGTGCTGCAAAACTGAACAAATTTGTGGTGTCTCCCATGACAATAACAAATTGAAGAGTCTTCAAAGTACTATTAACTCACACGAAAACGAGCATGAACTAGTAAAACAGGTTACTTAATACTAATCAACAGATTTAATGACACATATTTAATCAGTTGTTAAAAAAATAAACGATATGCAATAGACGACTACTTGATTAACTTCGGACTATTTATCTTTAACTTTTAATTAATTTGAGCCATATGTTTGTATGAACTTTTTTGTTTATCTCGTGCTGGAGAACACATCCATAAAATAGTGCCGCGCAATTCCGAAATACCCTGTATATTCCTATTTCAGCAGTAAAAAATTGTACATGCCTAGGTACTAAATAAACAACATACCTACATTATTGTAAGGAAAATGAGTGGCTGAAAACGCGCTGATAATACTTGTGACGCCTATTTAATTTCACACTAAAATGATACCAAAAATATTAGCGAAAAAAAATCCAAACTCCTCTTCTTACTACACCACTGCTCTGTAGATGAATTACCAAATTTGATTATGTTAGTATCCCGGTGAACTCAATCGAAGATGGGCTGAGTTCCAATAAAATAAAAAAATACTAGGCGCCACCGACTTCAAAATTACTAACACAATCCTAGATTTAACAAATTAGAAAAGTCGGATTCTCTGGTTCAGCATTCACCTACCTTTCCTTTTGTAGTAGTTCTCTCTTTGATCTCAATTTCAAAATTACCGGCGTAAATGAAAAGACAAATTGCAAATAAATAAATTTAATGTTCAGAAAATAATCCCCCATGTATCGGTTTTGCATAAAACATAACAACGTTAGAGAAGCCAATTTTACGTACAGTACACAATTACTCTGCTGAACGTAAGACTCACACAAACCCTAGATAATTATTGCGTGTCTAGAACCATATATATACATTGATAAACTTAATAAGCAGAACGCATACCTACGGAGAGATCTCTACGGTTTGTATGGCGATAAATTAAACAATAAAATTAATAAAACCCAAGTGAACTACAAGACGCAATAATACACGACGGTTGGAGTACCCTGTATATCAAAACCACGTAAAATTGCCGTCCTATTACAAAATCATTATAAAAATATTAATTCCCCCAATATCATAACGTTATAAAATCTATGACGAGTAATAATAATACACAATTAATTATTTCTACGACATTGAAACACGCTATAAGTAAATCAATTTATAATGCGAAATCAAAATTTGCACTTCCCTTTTTCAACGATGGTTTCTTATCTATGGAATGCGACCTCCATACAGGTGTTGAAGAAATCCAGATGTACACTACGAAATAGCTCGGAATTTCCGTGAAATGTAAATTTCCAGATCGTTATCACTCTCAATTCTTGTATGGGCGGATTAATTACCCCACACTTCGTGCCTAAATTTATTTAAAATACCAAAAATTAGCAAACAAATCCGAGAGAACGGAACAAGACAAAAGTTCGTGAAATAAAAACTCACCAGATTGCTTTATTCTGGCATGAATACTAGCTTCCTCACTGTGGTAAATAATATCGGAAAACTTCCTGAGTTGATTACTTCCAAACGAAGAAACAAAACTCTAAAGTGGCGTAGACTTTTAGAATGGAATAAACTTTCCTGTCAGTAATGACTAATTTGAATCTACGACACAAAATACCTCCAGAGAAAAGAATCGTAGTATCTTCGACAACGAACTACGTACAACTGTCGTATCCCAAAAATCTCCCCTCAAAATTTGAAACTTGGACTCGCCCAAAATTCAACAGGTCTACCAGCTTCGAAATATATATTTTACTACAATTGGGGAATAACACCATACGCAAAACGAGTTGTCTAAAAATCAGGCGTAAGAAACGTTACATACTAAATAGTGTTTAATTTATAGTTTTTCTTTACATGAAATAATCTGAACGAATTCCATTCGTTTATTAATTAATATCGCAAATTTACTCTCTTTTGACAACTCAATTGTATTATTTTAGCTTCCCAAGCAACACAATTTTTTTGTCAATCGAGTAAATTTATATTCATAATCTTTAATACACTTGTGGGATTGCTACTGACAATCACCTTTAAAAGTATATAAAACATGTTGTAGATACTAATTTTGTTATTTAAAAGCCCATAGGATAACTTGTTGTAGCATTGCATATTCCAACAAAATTCAATTCCTACTGCGAAAAGTGATACAATTTATAAAGGAGTAATATTGCATGTTGAGCAAATTTGCAAAATAAGAAATAAAAGAAAGCTGGCAACATCGCTATTGTATTTTGTAATAATTGTATTTTACGTTATTACAAAAAAACTAAGCTACTAAAATTTTTTCAGAAAATTAAGTAATATCCATTGATATATACCATACGTTACAATAACGAAATAAAAAAATGAAAACAAAAAAATTTTCGTTGTAACTAAACAGCTTAAAAATTGTTAGTCATTTTTCAAATGCAAAATATTTAAATCGTGTTTGTTAATTATTTAAATGGTAGGGATTTATGCGATAATATATATTTTTAGTTAATTATTGTGATTACTTATATTAGTGTTTGTTTCAGTCATTCAGAGATGCTTGGAAAACCTCACATTTGTGCATGTGAAAGTGGCTTTATAAAGTGTCATTTGTATATTTGTAAATTGAGGTTATAATTTAAGACAGAACTTTTGACATATATAAAATTTTTTAAAATTAGTAGATTTGAGAACAATGTTTCTATCAGATTCAATCTTAATAAATATTGTCGATATCATGACATTTTCTGAATCTCCCTGTTTTTGGCTAGATACGTCATACTTTTATAATAAGTATCCAGTATTTATTATTAATTATTATGCAGGGTGTCCCCAAACCTACCGGCAATATTTCAAAGATGAACTCCAGAACTTATTTAGAGTCGAAAAGTCCATATAAACATACATGTATGCCCTAAACGTAACCATTAACGAGTTATTGTTTATTTCATAATTTATGTGGCTAAAATTTCAATTCAACGAATTTTATGAAGTAAATCTTTTTTTAATACGTTTTTATTATTTCATTTACAAGAAATGTTAAAATTATCTCCATTCGATACACAAAGCCGCACATCGCAGAAGAGATGGCTGTGTTCTTAATATGGTTGTTGGGTTATTCTTAATAATATCGGCAGCCTGCTGTATTCTTTGGCGTAATTCTTCTACCGCGTATACTTCAGTTGCATAAACAATCTGTGTCATGTGACCCCAAAGATAAAAATCTAATGGAGTCAGGTCCGACGAACGCGGTGGCCATACTACGGGTCCTCCTACTCCAATCCATCTTCCCGGAAGATGTGCGTTAAACCAAGTTTTAACAAGAAGACATTGATGTGCTGGTTCCCCATCGTGTTAATACCACATTGCACGGCTAATATTTAATGGCACATCTTCCAGCAATCAGGGTAAAAAAATTTCTAGAAAATATTCGTAATTCGCACCATTCAAACGGTGTGGCAATTCAAATGGTCTAATCAGACGATCATTAAGAATACCAGCTATCATATTAACACTAAATCTATGTTGAAAATGCGAGGGTCGTCTTAAATGAGAATTTTCTGCAGCCCATTCATGGAAATTACAATAATTATTGCTACCATCTCGTGTGAAAGAAGCTTCATTGGTCCATAAAATATGCGGTAGGTTTTGATTAGTTTGTACCCAATTACAAAATCTTAAACGAGCTTCAAAATAATTACCTAGAGCTTGGTATTGTGAATCACTTGTGAATATCGATGGGAATAAGGATACAAATAAGAAGCCAATAACTTCAGTATCACAGTAATAAACTGACAAGTTACACACAATAATTTGTTAAAAACGATGTTCAAATGTCACCAAACAAAACACGCGACCATGGCAACTAGATCAGTATTCAGAATTCCGTTAACTAAAATTTTAGCCACATAAATTATGGAATAAACAACAACTCGTTAACGGTTACGTTTAGGACATATGTTTATCTGGACTTTTCGATTCTAAAGAAGTTCTGAAATTCATCCTTGAAATATTGTACGGTACGTTTTGAGACACTCTTTATACGTCTCAATGGAGTCTATTATATTAAATCTATTAACTCTTAAGAAACGCAAGAAATGTCTACTATTATATTAAATATTTCAAATACTTATATTGACGCGCTCTGTAATCACTTGGGTATATAACACTATGGATAAAGTTTACTAGAATTGATGATATTTCACACAAACTTTTCTAAAATGTAAATTGCTATTCCAACTTTTAATAAATTGTGGAAAATTATGGAGAGTATGGAGTTTCAGTTTTGTCAAAATATGGTTGATAAAAAATTTCATTAAATCAAATACTTTTAAAAATACTAATAGATATTTTTTTCAACCCGCTTATTATTAGATTATTTATTCAATGCGGAAATACCTAAGAAAATATACAGTTGTAGATTTTTCGTATTTCAGGAAATTGCTAAGACAAGTAAACAGGTGTTGTAACTCTGTAAAGAAACATTTTTAGAATTATCTTTGAAATAAGTTGTTTTATTGTTTGTTGTTGTAATGAAGGGTTTTTGGATCCATGTTCTTTAAAACGTTTTTTACTATTTTAGTAAGTACAATAAGTTGCGTATTTAGCGACAAAAATTATTGCTATACTCAGTATAATAACTACGTAAAAATTGCCAAATTGTAGCAGTCATTCAGGCGTATTTGTTTGTTGTGGACCCCACGCTAAAAAGTCACGTTACTGCCAAATAACATTTGAAAACTTTTCACGTTCGCCGTGAACAGGCTTTTTATATTTATAATATTGTACCAAGAAAACAAGCACTTTAAAAACACGTATAAATTGCCGTGTACGCCGACACATAACAGCCCATAATAAATCGCGCCTTGGGATGAAGCGAAATTATTTGCGCCAAATAGTTTCACTAATTTACAGCTTGCAGAAAGCTGCAAGCTTGTGGAAGTATTTAGGTGTTTTAGAGGGTTTTTGACTCTTGCAAAAATAAATCGAATCGACGAGCAGCTATCTAAAAACGTATGTACTTTCATTAGGAAGTTCCGAAAACCGGGATTCCCCAACGGCCAACCCTGCACACAATCCTGCTTTCGCCGTCGACTCCGGGGATCTCCCAACGGACGAATACTTGCAATCAAGCACTTACGTGGGATACCAAAAGAGCGGCAGGATAACACCGCCAGCTACCACCATACCACGATTTAGGAAATATACCATTGATGATTTTCAATTCTTGAAAGTGCTAGGAAAAGGTAGTTTTGGAAAGGTATGTTACAACTCAAAATCTTCTTTAATATATAGGGTGTGTTGAAAAAAGAGTGTTAAAAATTTAAAGAGCGCTATAGTACGACCAAAAACATGTTTAAATCAAATGGGTTCCCAAAACATCCGTTTGTGAGTTATAGCGATTTTCTGTTTCAAGTCAATTAATATTTAAAGCCAAAAAACGCCATTAATTGTTTTAAAGAAGGAATGTCCTTCTTCGTCATTTCTTTCACCACGTTTACACAGACTCTGCATCACATCAAGAAGCAACTCCACATCTTTTCAAAAAATCATTCTTGCTCGAATTGGTTGGGAGCTTTGTTCAACTTGCTGTTAGAATCGGCAGGTGCTTCATACACTAAAGTTTTTAGGTAATCCGAAATCTAAAGAAGTTAAGTCGGGAAATCTAGGAGACTATAAAATGGCACCTTCCCGTCTCATTCATCTCTCATTAAACGGTTTGCCCAAGTGCTTCAGATATGAATTGAAAATAGACTGAAATATCTTTGATGATTGTATGCAACAACATCTTGAGGATTTCATCCGACTAAATGTGGATATTATGAAAATTGAATATTCCATGTTTAATGAATCTGTCGAATATGATGCTAGCAGTAAAATATGGGTGTTTAATACTGTTTCAATTAAATCATTAACTGAATACTACTCTTGCTCGGTGGTCAGGCAATTAAGAACTTGTATCCGCTGGATATGGTACGGGTATCAAAATTGGTGATGGAGAATTACCCAAACAAAACGGTAGCTACTATCCATTTTGGTCGATATCCTTATCAAGTTCGTTTCGACGTTTTCTATCACTATGGTCAAAATTTATCCTTCGACTTCAGGCGTAGACATTGATTTTGACCTTTTACAACGATAAGATTCATCTTCTTCCTCTATGTACAGGCTAATGGCCTGTTAATTAACTACAATGAGTGAGCCCTCTTTGCACGTATGCTGGGCAGGAGGTTAACCCAATCCGTTCAACAAAGAAGAGAATTGTTACTACATGGTTTACGATTGTCAAAGATATATTTGTATGATATCCGGGACCAACATGCCCTTCAAATCACTACCGGTTGCATATGCCACTACACTGATCCATCCATCCGAGAACTGACCAGCGTGGGTTGTTCTGCAATACGAATACTGAGTAACCGACGTCCACAGTACTCTACTATGAAATCGTAAGCACGTTTTTCAACCAGGACCGGCAACCAATATCACCTAGTTGGTAAAGGCTTCCAAGCAGCTCGAAGATTTGGAAAAGCATCGCCGTAAAGACATAAATCCATATCTACCATTTTAGTAGATTAAGAAATTAATTTTTACCCTATTGAAAGGCAACACCTGCACTGTAAGATGATAAGAATATTACTGTTGTTTGGCACAAGAATAACCATAATAAATAAACAAAATGAAGGCGCTCATATACTGAAAACGATTGGCTTGCAGACCCTTCAGTAAGATTTGACTAGTATATGATCTGTACTATATGCTCCTTAAATATTTTACACTGTGACATCCTGTATGTAGATAATAATTCTATATTTTTAGGTTATGTTGGCGGAGCTGAAGAATACTGAATACTATTATGCAGTAAAATGCCTGAAAAAGGACGTAGTTTTGGAGGATGATGATGTCGAATGCACACTCATTGAGAGAAAAGTATTGGCTTTGGGAACTAAGCACCCTTACCTGTGCCATTTGCTATGCACGTTCCAAACAGAAGTAAGTACATTTGTAATTTATTTTTTATTAATGTAATCAAAAGTAAGTCAAATGTCAAAACATAGAAAAAAAACTAAAATTGTACTTTCCGCAATTTGAAACATTTTACACCACAAAACCGGGGTTGATTTTTGATGTCACTATTTTATACTTCAAGAGTTAATGGAAACACTCTGTATAGAATAAAATTTATATGGGGCTTTGATACAACTACAAAAAACGTAATAATTACACAGCGCGTTGGTAGAGTATGAAATATATTTATATTGTGAAAAATATAAAGTTTTTGAGAAAACCATCCATGTTACTTAGTTATATAGTAGCCCATTTCATAATATGTGCTGCAAATTTAGAACGTCACCCTTGTATGTTAGATGACGTATTTGGCATTTCCGTAATTCACAACTACTGTTTTTTCTTGCCGGTTTAATAAAGTTCAAAAGCAACTTTACAACCACAAAATGTTTAGTCTTGGAAAACCGCGTCCTAGATCTCGCTCTTTCAAAGCAAGCAAATATGCACAAATGGTGGGCTGCAAGCATCAAAAACTTTCGAGTTTTAGGTTACTTCGATAAAATAAAAATTTAAGCAGAAGTTTATTTAATCCACACGTATCGGGAACCAGTTACTACACGTTCTACGTTAATAAATTCAAGAAATCCAGAGACTTCTCAAGCCAAAGAGCTTTCTAAAAGGGCCTGGTCTAAATTTTTTCGAAGACACCAAACTGTGTGTTTCAAATTTAAATTAATGCAAGATAGAACGCTAGAGGTTTACAATATTGAGCTCATATTTGGAAAAATATTGCTTACCGATGAAGTATTAGAGTAAATCGTTGGTAGTGAACGGCTGAAAATCTTCAGTGAGTGCAGGAAGTCCATCTACAGTACCCTCAATAAATTGGTATGAATTGATAGAAGTTTATTTTTTTTTTGAGGGTTTGCTATCTGGACAAATTTCTTCAGTTTCTACTTTAGCTGTTTTGTTGACTTTCTCCTGTAGGATATATAGTGGCAGCTGGATGGCGTTCCATCACATTATTCTGTTATTACTATGTTTTTCCTAACAGATGGATTGACTAGCCAGCTACATCTTAAGATCTCACCTCCCTAGACGATTTCTAACAGGCTTACATAAAAATTCAAGTTTATGTAAATATGTCTAATAATTTAGAATATAAACAACATGAATGAGGCGAATTACGCCTACTGTTATTGGATGTGTCTAACGGGAATTTATTTTACATATTTTCAGTTTAAGCTGTAAATAATCCACAAACTGAACATTTATTGCGACAGGTTTGGTGCGAATTATGTTATAATTCCAATTTTTGCCTTGTTATTTGAGAAGTATTCTGCTAAAAGTTTTATGTGGCTGGTAAGAGAACCTTTACACAACTCAGTAAAAAATATTAAAAAAATATGGATATCATCCCATAGATACGAATGCAATCAAAGATTTTGCCGGAGACGTTGGAGGTATTATGAGGAGTTTGAAATAAAAAAAGCGTATTACAATATTACAACATTAAAACTATATTACTTTTTGATGTAACTCTCCTGCCTAGCGACGCATTTACGCCACCGATTTGTAAGCTTTCTAATATCTATTTGGAACAAGTTTTTGTTGAATAGCTTCGATAACGTCGTTACTTAACTGAAGCTTATTCCCAGTTAAAGTCTTGCAATGGGCAAAACAAATAGAAATCCACAGCAGCAAGATCAGGACTGCATGCTGAATGCATATGACGGTACCACTGAAGTTTGTTTATATTTTCAATTGTTCTTGCAGAGGTATGAAGGAGAGCATTGTCCTAGAGATGTAAACAGAAGTTTGCCTTCTCTTCCGTTTGTTTCTGATCGCCTGATTAATTTTATGAGGCGAAAGTGTCGAGTAATAGTCTACATTAATTATACGTTTGTGTAAGGAAATCAACAAACAAAATCCCCAAAATTGTTGCCATCTCTATACCAGCTGACAACAGAGTTTTTGCTTTCTTTGGCTTTGGAAATGTGATGTGACACCACAGCATACTTGGATATTTTGACTCCGGAGTAAAATAATGTACCCACGGCTCATCAGTTGTCAAAATGGAATAAAAAAATTCATCTCGGTCTCTCTCATACAGCTGCAGTAATGAAGAAGCGATTTGCAAACGATTCAATTTCTGTTCTTCGGCCAACAAGCGCGCAATCTACCTGGCACTCACTTTGCGATACTTTAGCTTGTTTTTCATGAACATTGAATATTTCCAACACTAATTTGTTAATTTTGAGAATTTCGAGAAACTGTTAACCATTTATCTTTCTGAATAAGGACATTAACTTTTTCTTCAATTTCTTCACGATTAACCGCTTGTTCAGCTCGTTGTACATGAGGCTTGTTTTCTACACGAGTTCTCCTGTTTCTAAAAGATTTCGAGCATTGAAACATCCGACTTTCGAAAGATATTGATCTTGATTGTGCTCGCAGTCTTTTCATAATATATGGGACAAACGTTTTGAGAAAAGAAATCAACAGGCTTAATCAGCTAAATAATGAAATTATATATATATATATATATATATATATATATATATATATACATATATCGTGGGGTTCCTACAGCATTTGCCGCTTCCCACATTTCGACCGCGAAGCCTCCCTATTTCTCCAGTCGTCCTCTCCTATTACTCTATCTGCCATTGGTTGTGTAACTCCATTTATCCATATCTGTGCGGGTCTTCCCCTTCCTCTTCTATTCTGTGGTGTGTACATTAATGCTGTTTTGGGCACCGTTCCTCTCCCATCCTCGAAATTTTATTCAAACTTAGATATTAATGCTTAATTTTACATCTTTTGAGATAGGGCTCAATGGCACGCAATTTGGCTAAGATTTGTCTCATCTTCCTTTGGACGATGTTCGAGTTCACTTTCCGATTTTTTCTAAAAGTTCGGGTCCGCAATTGTTGTTCATTTTGGGTCCCCCAATTGTTTTCATAAACCTTTCGACACAATCATGACCAAAATTCTTCTATTGGCCGAGCTTGAGGGACATTTGGGGGGTTATCTTCTTTTGATATGTACTTGACTTTATTCTGCTCCAACCATTCCCGAGTCCTCCTGGCATAATAGCACGAAGCGAAATCAGGCCAAAATATTATATTGATGGATATTAATAAAATTAAGCATTTTCGGTAAACGTCTTTGGGTATAAAGTCAGCATCCACAGCTTCTCCCCGAACTCGGCCAACGTAGGGTGTTGAAATCCCAGCCTCAGAAATAGCCCACCAAACTAGAACTTGGTCAGCAAATTTCGCTTTTGCTTTGAATTTTACTTCGTTTGGGCAGTCTTCAATATCAGAGGTGTAAAATCCACCGTTACCTCTTTCAGAATGTGACAGCGTGAAATATTTCTCATCATCCATTATAACCACACGCTTCCTTACAAAATGCCTTCGTCTCGAAGCTCTGCAACATCTAGGTATTTGGGACTTTGGGACACTTCCTTCTTTTCGATAATGTACACCATTTCTGGACAAAATTCTCTGGACGGTCTTGTATAAGTCCCCAAAACGGCGACCCAGCTTTCGACTAGAGATTCCAATTCGTCTTCAGCGGATTGTACCAGGCTATGACTGTTTTGTGCCCGAACATGAGGTCTTTCAGTTTTCGGCAAATTAGTGGTATACCACCTTTGCATTCTCTTATTGTCTTATAAATCGTTGCCCGGCTAACATTTTGATCTCTGAACAAGTTAACAATTTCACATATGGGCAACCGTCCAACAAAGCGATAGATACTTTCGCGAATTTTAAGTTTGTACGGCATTTTGAACTTAGTTATTGAATAAATTTGACGTTTATCAATAAAAACAAAACATGATTTGTTTACCTGTTTCATGGTGACTAGATCAGAATCAAAATCGAGTAGCAATTTCAAGGCAACCTTTTTTTCATAATGTATGTCCCATACGTTATTTCATCAACACACTCTATACTATTGTTATTAAATAAAAGCTTGCCAGAGGATGAAAAATGTCTCTATTGAGAATATTATGGTACATCATTTCTTCTAAATGTTCGGGAATGTATATCAAATATATAATAATACTTGCAGATAGTATTTCAAAGCAATGCAGTTTCATGCAATAACTACGAATAACGTTTGTCTTCGTACCTGAACTATTTTTACAAAATATTACAAATATAAATATCAAATATGTGACTTATTTTAAGTCCAACTTTATGTTTTTTGACCCGGAACGTAAAACATCAAGCACACCTTAGACACGTGTCATCACGTAGGTGGCTGTTAAATGGTTGAAATAGCTTCTACACAAAGTATCCAGAATAAGTTTTGTTAAATGTAGTGCTTCGTCTGACTGAATATTTAGCCAAGCGTATGTTTTGTGATTAACTGATTTATTTAACGCAATTGTTTACGTACATTCCTGAGAAGCAAAGATGTAGAGAACTTGTGAGATTTTACGAACGTCCATATTTACTCCAAAAGATCAAAACCGTTAATGCATTAATTGAAGATATCGCCTGTAAAGGCAATGTTCATGAATCATGATAACTATTGCTGTTTGCCAGCAAATATGTTCTATAACCGCAACTGTTACGACCTGGCTAATTAAAAATAAATGTTTCTTTCACCTGTTCCAGTTTGCCTGTTGCCTACCTATCTACCTACATACCTGCATTATATTTTTAGTGCAATTTAATTCCATGATTTTCAGAAACATACATAAAAATGCGGAGAAAAGTATGTATTTTTGGACAGCAACTTACTTTAAGGGATACTT
>JABXWE010012382.1:0-18753 GCA_014611495.1 Limonius californicus
TTGTTTGATTCTTGAAGGTTTTGGTTTAATTTTTGTTGAAATGTGTCCCAGTTAATTGGTCCATTGATGAGTTTTTGGGGAGGTTGTCTTATTTGCGGCGTGCTGAGGAAGGATATAAGCACAGGTAAATGATCCGAGTTAAGTTCTGATATTACTCTTTGGTTGATCTGTTTTGAAAAGTTTTTTTGTAATACAATGTCAAGGATATCAGGCTGATGGTCAGCGCGATAGGGAAAGTAAGTGTGCTCCTCGGGGGGTATGATTTGGAATGCATATGTGGCTGAGTGTTGTTCTAGCTTGACTCCTTCAGTCACCGAGTAATTGAAATGATCAACCAAGCATATGAGGCAAACGGTTACTGTACACCGGCATTTCTCAACGCCAATGAGGCGTTCGATGGAGTATCGCACAAGAGACTCCTACACAAACTCAAATAAGTTCTTCCTCAAAAATTATATGTGGTCCTGGAATCAAACCTCCGAGAAAGATACTTCAGAGTAAAATATAGACAAGATGTCACAGAACGGTACCCTATAAACGGTGTTCCAAACTGTCGTACCAAGGTTGTAACTACTCTTCACGTATGACTTACCCACAGACCAATGTATACGTACAGCAACATTTACCAAATATAAAATCATATTGGCACAACTCATAAACCCTAACATCGTTGCAAGGATGCTTCAACAACATTTGGAATAAAGAGGACAATGAACAAAACATAAAAAAAATTAGACCAACTCAACATATAAGTGTAGAGGAGAGTCTCACCGCAAGTCACATTTAATGGTCAAAACCTGTAGCAATCTTACAACGTCAGATATCTAGGGATGCACTTAAACAAAGATTTAACATGGAAGACACATATCCTTAATAAAAAAAACAGCTTGGATTTAAATCCACCAAGAACTACTAGCTGATGAAACGAAAATCAAATCTATCCCTTAAAAACAAATTATTGGTTTACACAAGTGCCTTCAAACCAATATGGACCTACGGCATCCAGCTGTAGGTGATAGCATCCGTTTCTAATATAGAAATCCTGGAAAGATTCCAAGCAAAGGTTCTACGGGTTATAACCAATACACCCTGGTTTGTACCTATTACTGAAATCAGTGATAATTCGAAAGTGTCTGCAGTTAAAAATCAAGGAAGTAGTAGTAGTGATAGGTATCTAAGTAAACTACGTAGAACTGCATACAAAGTTGCTTGTTATAAATCTGTTAGACAATAGGGAAGATACTCACAGACTTAAAAAACACAACGTTCTGGACTTACCGCTCATGTTTCCTTAGCCAATAAAACCAGTAAATACCATAAGTATTAGTCTTACCGAACAACAACGCACCCAGTTTTTTTTTTAATTTGAATATTGCCAGTTCAACAATCACTTATTGCTACTCGTGGCAGTTTTATAATACAGGTTATGGCATTACATGACATATGGAATGTGGATGTAGCGCATCCTTTAAATGACAACTTTTTAATGTATTCTGTTATCGGTAGTACACCTTGTTCTTGATGTAATTGATAATTGCTTACTAACCACTGGGTTCGTAGCGGTTTATTTTTCAGAACTTAGATTTTCTGATGTTGATTGGTGAAGAGTTGCTCCAGACTACACAAGCCTACAATACCAGAGGGCGGACTAAAATCGTATACAATAGCGAGGTTGCTTATTTTTAGTGAAGATATCCTGTTGAGCCGATAACGTTGAGTGAGCCTCGTATAACCTTCGTTCAGTTTGTTAACGATATGTGTGCTCGAAGTTAGGCGGGTGTCCAGAAGTACACCCAGGTACCTTACGTTGTCAGCATTGGCTTTCCATGGAATGGGGTCTTTGTTGATTGTGATTACTGGAGGATTTCTACCCGCCGCAGTGTGTATATTTTAGCGGAGCACTTGTCCTTATTGATTTTCAAGTTTCATCGATTGTGCCAACGGATGAGGCTGTTAGTTGCAGTCTGAAGTTTTGCTATGGTTAATACTAGGTCCCAATGTTATGTGCATCGTCTGCAAACATTAATAGTTCTGCTTGCGTCTTTTGTATACCATGAGTATAGATGTTAAACAAGATGGGACCGAAGATGCTTCCCTGTAGCACCCCTGCTTGAACTCTTTTGATGGTAGAACTGGAGTTATGAATACTTACTTCAAAGGTAATGTACCCAGTAAAATATTGAATTTGTTACAACTGCATAACAACTTCCATGTTTCTTCAACATCTATTATAATATTACGACAGCAAATTGCAAATTGATAGCAAATAGTATTAAACGTTACCAACAAAATTAAACTTGTATAGATAACAAAGTTGATGTGTACGAATAAGTACAGAAATCTTTAATCTTGGCATTATATTATTCATTAATTGCTACAAAAAACAGAAGTTAATAATGTGTATAATCTTCATGATCACCTAAAAAGGTTTGATATCTTATTGGCATGGATTGAGTCAAATGATCTTGTGCAATCGTATTACATTCCTCTTTGAGGGCAATTTGAAGATCGGAAATTATACTTGGTGGCATATTTCGTGCAGAAACACGTCTTCCTAAAGCATCCCGTACATGTTCGATCGGATTGCTACCAGGGGAATTTGCTGTCCAGTCCATTCTACCGATTCCCATTTCATGAAACCAGTTGTTCACGATGTTTACTCGATTTTCATACATTTAAATTATTCTCCTGGTGCTGTTAATGGAAATACGATAGGTTGGAGAATATATACAGATACCTTTGGGCAGTAATACAGTTATTTTGAGTAATATAAACATCTTGACTCGTCACTAAACTACACTCGTCCCCAATCATTATGACCTGTGCTTCTCTACCACATTCTTTGAGTCATTTTATTATTTGCAATACGTGGAATGATAACTAGTGGTCTTCGATCATGTAGACCGATGTCATGAAGAAGATTTTTTATTGTTTGTGCTGATGCAGCTTTCTAGTAGCAGAAGCAAACCTTCCTCGAAGCTGGGTCGCATTAAGAGTTGGTTTTCTGCGTGCAAGTTCCGAGAAGTTACACTCATGGATTCGTGTTGTTGATGCTGGCCGACTTTGTCCTTGTCTTCGCTGAACATCTCCAGTTTTCTAAGAAGCGATTCCAAAGTCTCAAGTTTCAATTTGGAGAATCCAATGAAAACTCGATAAAACGTTTAATTACTTGTTTAAAAAGTTGCAGGTAAAATATAAAAGTATTTGCAGTTGTTAATATAACTGTACGGTTATTGTATTATTAATGTTGTTGAATATCCTTTAATAGTTTTGAGCAGTGTATTTAAACTTTTACCATATTACAAACTACCATTCTAAAAGAATATAATGCATACAAACTCAGTGTCAAGGTGTATACAGGTGTAAACAATGCCAAGATTTTGTAACCAATTTTAGTTATTTTGTATAATGAGCAGCCGCAAACTTATCATAACTTAGGTAAGTTACTCATACTCTAATAGAAAAACATGATCACTTATCTCTATTTTGGGTAAGATAAAAATGAATATCATACATTGCCTACGAAAAAGGCTGCATTCGTCTTTGAATTCCATATAAGATATGAAGTAGTTGTTCAAATTTGTATGATATTGGGGTTTTGCATAAAAACTGAATTACTTCCAGTACTGACGTCACTTGGATTTGTCAAAAATTGATCAATGTTACATTTTTGTGCGGACACCAATCAGTCATTAATTTAGTGGAAATTACCCTCTGAGTAGACATCACCCTAGGGAAATTTGCGGATAATTTCAGCTACCAATAGCAACGAATGTATTTTTTCATGATTACACGAAATAAATTATGTCGGCATGTTTGACTTTTTGAGCCGGGAATACGTTTATAAGTTAATTAAAAATGTTTACTGTAAATATTAACTTTTTTTTGCCTGTAGAAGCAAACTGCAGCTGTGACAAGGAAACCGCATATAAGTGGGTATGTAAGGTGTATTTTTTTGAAAAATGCCTTCGTGTTTTTATCAAAGCATTTTTTAGGGCAACAAGCCTCATATAATATCTGGTAAATTTTCTCTTTAGATTAGTATGACACGACACGTGCAGCATTTTGTATAAAGTGTTTTCACAAAATTCTGTGTCGTGTCATGCAGCAAAATGTCTGTAAATGCATGCTGTAAAGGTCTACAGAATGTTGTTTAGTATCTGCGTCATATCGATGCGCAAACGAGCAATTTTTAATGTTCATCAATGATCACAGGGAACGGAAAGGTAAATTGTTAATTGTTTCTTGCCTTACTTCGCTGCAATTCGTATTTATATTTTAATAATAATAATGGTCTCAATTTCAACAGGATTTGTTTACTGTTTTTGCTTTATACGTATTTCGACATTTTCAAAAGCATTTAATATTGTTAACATCTGTAGCTAAGGCAACAGCACACTGGATCTTCATTTCGGATTTGGCTCTGGTCTTCTAATTTCAAAACTTCCAATAGCGAGGAATTTACGAGCTCAATTTGCTCATTCATTGAAGGTGTATTTGTTAAAGTGTGTTTGTGAATTTGAACGGCCTCGAGTATATATGAGGAGAGTTTTTTATGTTATCTACCTAGCTATGGAAACAAAATGCTATCGTAATAATTTTATTATGTTAAGTCTCTGTGACATTTTAGTGTTTATCCTACAAGTTTGATACAACTCGCTTAAGATTTGTTATTTCTGTATAGAGTTAGAGATGTAAAAATGAGTGATTTAAAACTTTATCAAATAAAAAGAATGATTTTTAAAATTCCAATTCTACGGTACCAAACATGATCTAGTATATTTCCATTTAAAATTTCAAAGGTGTTTTCGGTTTTCGCTACTTTCGGTTTTCCCTGAAAAATTCTAGCAGTGTCAATAAATTCTTTGCACATGTTTCGGTAGTAAATTTTTTCGTCAACTTTACAGCGCATCGCGTTTCAAAAGAAAAAGAGTGGAACGGGTTGACGGAAACAACTTTTACATGACTTTCTGTAGATCTCTTAATACAAGAGTGATAAATACGATTTTTCACAAACAGCACAAATTTTATTCCGAGCTTCTAAAGAATTGGATACATTGAATTTGTTAATTATGTTTTGTCTTAATTCGTTGAAATTAATATCATTTAATAAGTTAACCAATATTATTTATAAACTTAATGTATAAGTATTAAGTAACTAAGAGGGGAGTTATCTACCTAGCTATGGAAACAAAGTGCTATCGTGATAATTTTATTACCTCAAGTTTCTGTGACATTTTAGAGTGTATCCTCCAAGTTTGACACAACTCCCTTAAGATTTGTTGTTTATGTAAAAATGAGTGATTTAAAACTTGAACACAGAAGCGTCATAAAATTTCTATTGAAAGAAGGCAATAATCCAAAAAATATCCATGAGAGAATGGTGGCTGTGTATGAAGAAAATAGCCCGTCCAATTTTCAAGTTAAATTTTGATGTAAGCAATTCAAATGGGGCAGGGAGTCGATTCAGGATGACCCAAAGTGCGGAAGACCTCTTGAAGCACGAACACAAGAGACCATAAAGATAGTTGAAGATTTTGTGTTGACTGATCGCCGAGTGACAGTTTCAGTTATTGCAAGAGAAGCAGGTAATCAGAAACATCTGTTTTTAAAATCTGTAGAGGAGGGCCTCTGATATCAATATATAACGAGAATTTAATGCAAGTTCTAAATAAAACTTTATTGTAAATAGAGAAACACAATTTATAAAACACAGCGAAACTTTTTACAATTTTATAAACAACATAAACAACTGAACCTTGGTTAACATAGTAACACAACTTATGGATGCTTCACAAAGATGTCATTGAACTTAACACCCCCCCCCCCCACAATTACATTTTATTTAAAACCTAACATAAACCTCAATCTTTCAAACTGTGGTTTCGGAAGTGCTTTGGTCAATACATCAGCCAACTGATTCTTCGTATCCACATACTGTAATTCTAATTCTCCAGTTTTAATCTTCTCTCTCACAAAGTGATGGCGAATATCGATATGTTTCGTCCTTCTGTGGTCTTCTGGATTTCTTGCAATTTGAATACAGCTTTGACTGTCTTCAAATATTATTGTAGTTTCATTTTTTAGCAAGTTTAAATCACAAAGCAGTTTTCTTAGCCACAAGGCTTCACAGGTTGCATCACTGAGTGACATATATTCTGTTTCAGCAGATGATAAGGCAACAGTAGCTTGCTTACGTGTGATCCAGGAGACAGATGATCCACAAACTTTGAATAAATATCCAGTTGTCGATTTTCTATCGATAGTATCAGTTCCCCAATCTGCATCTGCATAGCCAAGAAGTACTTCTTCCCTTCCTTTTTGATAGACCAATTTCAGATCGAGTGTTCCTTTGATATATCTCAAAATTCTCTTCAATTGCCCCCATCGCGCTTCATTTGGCGCGTTCTGAAATCTGCTTAAATAGTTTACAGATACACATAGATCAGGCCTACAACTCAACATTGAATACATTAAACATCCAATTAATTCTCTGCAGGGCTTATTGAAATTTGTACTTCCTTCGTCGGACAATAATTGTTGTTTGGGTTCCATGGATGTAGATATTTGTTTACATTCCATCATGTTAAAACGTTTTAGAACATTTTCATGGTATTGTTTTTGGCTAATCATTAACACGCCTTCATTAATATCTCTTTCTTTTTTTAAACCAAGAAAATATTTTACCTCACCCATATCTTCCATTTCAAATTCTTTCATAAGTTTTGTTTTACAGATACGATTTCATTCATATATTTTGATCCTATAATTAAATCGTCAACAAAAACTAAAATAACAACCTCTGCTCCAGTATTATCGGATTTTACATACAGGCAATAATCAGATTCTGTTCTTTTATACCCCAATTTTAGTACACTATCGTTAAAACGTTCATTCCAGCAACGCGGAGCTTGCTTTAAACCATACAATGCTTTGTTCAGCTTACAAACTAAATTCTTACCGCTGCTGTTACCATCTTCAAAACCCTCAGGTTGGTACATGTATATATTTTCCTTTAACATTCCATTTAAAAATGCCGTTTTAACGTCCATCTGATGAAAAAGAAAATAATGTTGATTTCCAATTGCCAATATGTTTCGAACGGTTGTCAACTTGGCTACTGGGCCGTATGTTTCATTAAAGTCCAATCCCTTCCTTTGCAGAAAACCTTTAGCTACAAGTCTAGGTTTATATTTTACAGGACATCCATTTTCATTCTTCTTAATTTTGAAAACCCATTTATTTTCCGCGGGAGTTTCCACTGGGGTCCAGGTGTTGTTCTTACACACAGAATGCATTTCACTGTTTATAGCTTCTAACCACTTGTCTTCATCAGGGCGTTTTTTTCCTTTCTGCAATTCTCTGCACAATCAACGATTTGCACTTTCTTTCACTTTTAATTCTTTCCGCTAAATTCTTTTCAACTTCCCGCCTTTCGGCTGTTGTAACTTCCAATGGAACTTCGTACAGTTTATTTTGGCGCTTTTCCAAACAATCTAATAAGTTTTGTTCCTCAAGTAATACTTGTATGCGATATTTCCAGTTACTGAAGTTTTTCCCATCAAACAACAGAATTCTGTATTTCTCGTCATCCATTTTATTTTTAATTTACAATTCCACACCACACAGCGGGAAAAATGATGGCCACAGTTTTCTGGGATGCTGAAGGAATTTTATGGGTTAATATATGCCAAAAGGGTCTACAATACCAGGCAATGTCTACAAAGAAACAATAATCAATTTGACAGCAGCTATACGCGAGAAAAATCCTTACAATTTTGCTCAGAAAATTGTGCTTCTGCTCGACAACTGCTAGAGAAGCAATTGATTAATACGGCTTTGAGGAACTACAATATCCACCGTACAGTCCCGACCTCGCCCCCTGCGACTCTCTCTCCAAAACTCAAAAAACACTTGAGAGGGTGTCGTTTTTTGTCGAATGAGGACTTGAAAAACTCTGTGAAGTCGTATTTTGCAGTTATTAAAAGAATATTTTTTTAAGGCATAACGTTATTAGAAAAACGTTGGAATAAGTATGTAAGCGTTAATGGTTTATCTGTTGAAAAATAAAATTTTGTTTGTTCTCCAACTTGCTTCCTTCATACTTAGGTAAATAACATAAAAACTTTCCCTCGTACAATTTACGTTTATCATCACAGAAGTGTGAGAATGTTATTACATTATTTTAAGTCTGAGTTGATTCAGTTTTTCAAACTTTGCATTAATTGAAATTATTTTATGTTTAATAATCAAATTTAACTTCAGAAAGACGGTTTACCAATGGCTTTTGAAAATGATATGCAAAATGTCGAAATACTTATAAAGCACAAAAAGTAAATAAATCCTGTTGAAATTGAGACTATTATTATTATTAAAATACAGAAAGGTATTAGGTATAAGAAAACTTCAAATAAAACAACATCCACATACAATATTGTAAGGTTCGTTTAGTTTTGCCGCTTCATATGAATTAAAGACTTATTTTAATTGCCGCCCATAGTCGATTACTATTCTATTATCACCTTTTCCGAATTTAAAGGAATGCTGACGAGTATGTTTAGTCTATATGCCGATCGAAAACAGTTCTTAGAATCCTTTGTCTGCAGAATGGCCCTGGAAATTCTACACTCCCCTGAAGTTCCACGTGGCAGATTTTGTTTTAGAATTATTACGTTTGGTGAGAGTTTTTGCAGCAGCGGGAAAGGAGTCAGCCTAAACCTCTGAAGAGGAATGCAAGTGTTCTGTTTGAAAGCAGGAGTTTTTGGCAGCGCCTCTGCTAGATTAAAATACCGTATCGCTTTTTCTCGCCTGGTGGCAGAATATTCTACGACATTTAGTCGGATTAAAATATTAGCAGAGCTTTATTAAAGACAATTTAGTGTTAAATTGTTCTCTCGACCTGAGTCGGATGTATAGCCATCAACTCTGTGACTACCCACTATACTGTTGCAGCGGTAAAATCTCCTACAACAGAGGTTTCGTTCTTGACAGCAGGAATCCTCGAAATTTCGCGTTTCCCGAAGAAAGTCTTGGCAATTGCTGTGGCGCAATCGTGATCCAGTCTTCAGGGGCGTGCCTACGATTTTTGTCTGCTTCGCAAGGACCTAAGGACACCCCAAATTGTGCCTCTCTTTCTCTACTCCCTATCTGAAGAAAACTAAGGTAAACTTACCAATGTACTATGCAGTGATTGTTTTCCCCTGTTTACCAGTGCTTCGTTGGTAAATGAGAAACAGAACAGTTTAATTTCCTTGTTATATTCGGTTGCTCCTCGTTTCATTACTTGTTAAGGACAAAGTGTTGTGTGTGTGTTTGTTTATGAAAATAAATATTGTGGGCCAATGGCGGCGAGCTCTTTGGTTTGGACGTCCCAACTTCCCTTTTGTTCAACTACAGTTATTATAAGTTTGATTGTATTTTTTCTGTACTATGTATTACTAATTTCAAGCAATAGAGTTATATTTGTCTTTAAATTCACCATATCTTTTATTTCTGCGTGAACTTTTTAAGCATTATATACAGAAGCAGGCACATTAAAGGTGAGTTCGATTCCCGTAAGCTGCTGGTTCCTCAACCCTTCTACGAGAACCTGCAATCAGCTGTAACCTGGAAGGTGGCGCCCATTAATTTCGACTTACCCTGTATAGTACTACGTTAGACTTCCTTCCCTTAAGCGTTTCTTGTGAATCACTCCCTATTTCGCTGAGCTAAGCCGAAGGCACTTTCATTTTTCCTGCTGCGGTCCGACGAAAAAGCCAGAGTTAGAATTTAAACCCTTCTAACAAGGGTTTTAAAAACTGTTTATTTGTTTTTACAAAATATAAACGGAACTTTGGAGTACATAAAATATCATTCTTACAACTTGAAGCGTATTCTAAGACTAAAGCTATTCTATAAAAAGCATGAGCAAGTAAGCTCACTGCTTATCTTTTCACACCTTAGAGGAAGTGTCGGGTTTCTTAGATTGAAGTGTAATGTGTTGTAATATGCATAACTCCAGTTGGCCTGCAACAATATCTAAAAAAGTTGAATAATTACGTCAATATTATAAAAACTTTCATTGTTAATTATTATACGAGGCGTAGCTATTAAATAATGGAACTGGCACTCATATAGGCCGAATGACTTCTTCCCAGGCAAGTCTAAGTTTTACTGATAAACTCTCTACGCTATAAGTAACGAGCTGTTCAAATCAAAACTTGAACAAAGAATACACATCAAAGTTTTCGGCAAATTAAAGATGTGATCGAATCACTGCTCTTGTTAACGTGCATTAGCATAATACGCCGGCGCATTTTAGTCGATAACCATAACACGGTACTTGAGCATCTATCCGTTTTAGCTTCGTGTGATTTCTTATTGTCCCAGAAAATTGAAGGATGCTGAAAGGAACTTATATTCAGTCAGTAGAACAGGCAAAAAGCGGCGAAACTACTAATGTCTTTGCTTGGATCAGTGGTAAACACAAACGCAGTGGCAAATAGATGGCAAAGGGGAAGGTGTTATATTGAAGGGGGATACCAGTTACATTCTAATATGTTGCCAATAGACTATTATAATTGTAAAGGTTGCTTAATTTATTAGTTACACCATATATACAGGGTGTAAAGGAAGTTGACCACATAATTTCAAAGGGCGAATCAAGGTGTAAAATGAAGTCAAAATGTCCTTCATAAATTAGTGTTAAAGTTGGAGCCGTATTATTTTTGAACTACGGGCTTTAGAGTCCCAAGGCTTCTTTCACGGCATTTTTTCAGTTGCTTCAGTTTATTGCTATCTATCTTCAGTTTCCTCAGGTCTTCTTCCGCACAGTCGATCCACCTCCTTCTTGCTCTTCCCCTACTTCTGGGGGTGTTCACTCTTCCCAATAGGACTATTACTGGGTATTCTACCGGCTTCCATATATGCTATGTGTTCTAGCTATTTAAGCCTTCACTATATATATTCGGCTCTGCATCTTCTACTTCTTCTTAGCCAACTTCATTCCATAATTGGACGAAGGCCTCTTAAGGATTTCCTTAAAAGTTTTTTTTTAGAGTAGAACCTCACGTTGGCGTGATGGGTTGAGGAGCGTACAGTAATTTGGGGGATACTTCCGCCGCCTTCCCTAAGATATATTCGCGTTTGCACTTTTATATTTGGAAAAAGGTCTTCTCCTATGGTATTAATTGGTGATGCCGTTTTCCTTAGTTGTTTGCAGCCGCCTATTATGTTCCTGTTGGTCGGCGGGAGATATTTTATTTCTCTCCTCCGGTATATCAAGTGGGCGTTCCTCTATCAGCCATCTGTGGACGCGCTTCTAGGGATTACAGATTTCCCCAAAGGCCCGGCTATGCATATAGCTTTTTAATTTCCTGATTATTGCATCTTTGACATTCTCCCCTATATCTTTCCTACCGAATATTCCTCTTATATTTTTATCTCCCACATAGATAGTCTGAACCGTTCCCTTTTCACCCATGGTTTACTTGCGTGTATCATTGCCGGTTTTATTATTGTTTTGCACGCTCTGAATTTTACGTTCCCCGTACACTTTTCAATTTTAATAAAGCTCGCACCGTTGTTATACATCTGACCCAGCCATTATATTCGCATTTATTTCCTCGGCACACTCAATTTCTCCTCTAACACCTGTTCCTAAATAGGTGACGCACTTTACACTTCTGAATTTATATTCATCTCTGTTTCCGCTTTTCACTATTAGCTGGTTCTCTTCTTCGCCTTTTCTTCCTATTTTCAGGTATTTTCTTTTTTGTTCATTATTTATAAACATACCTTTGGCCGATCAGCAATCTTGCTATTCTTTCTTGTAACTGTCTATCTCTCTCTCTCTCTTCCTCTCTTTCTCTCTTTCATGGTTCAAATAACGTATCATCGTCTGCATATGATGTATTCTAGTGAAAATAATCTCAGTTCTATTTATTTTTGCAGCTCTCATCATCTTTTCCAGTATTAAGTTAAACAGTAACGCTGACATCGGGTCACCTTGCGACCTTGTGTAATCCACTATTAATTTTGAAATGCGTTGATGTTGTACTTTGTACCCTGATCTGGTATTCTGTGTCTTTCAGTGTCATGTTAAGCAAGTTAATCATCTTTATTGGTAAGCTTAGTTATGTCATCGCCTACAGCTGTTGTTGATGCCGATTAATAATACATTCTATACAGTGTTCCCAGAGTTTATATTGTGTTACTCTCAGCGTAAATATCTGGTCAGTTGTGGATCTGTTTTTTAAGGTTGCCGGGCATTTGATCAGTACTTGTCCCTGATTATTATTAGTCTATTGATGTTAGTTTTATTTTATAGACAACCCTTAACTGCGCCAACCCCTGTCACTATCGCATTGGGTGTTGTCTCCTTGTTTATAGATGGATTTTGTCGATTCTACGGGTATTTTCTCCTTACCCCCTATTTGTTATAAATATTTCATTATGTAACTGCACCCCTCCTTGTTTAACCAATTCCGTTTGTATATCATAATTTCCGGCACGCTTGTTGTTTAACGATTCTATAACCTCTTGCACTTCCACTAGTTTAGGCAGGTCTATATGCTGTATTGTATGCCTGACTTTTTTCTTATTAAAATTTAGAAAGTTTGAACCATAACAAAACGTAATAAATTACGAAACCGCATAAATGTTTTTGAAATATAGGTATATAGAAGAATTCTACGAATACCTTGGATGGCCCATTGCACCAACTGTTCTGCAAGAAATTAACGTTGAAGCTCGTCCATTGACGATAATACAAAACTATTGTCAGATATTTTAGGCATGTTTCGTGCCAAATATATTTCCTAGAAAGGTTAATTGTACAAAGGAAGATAGAGAGAAGTCGGCCCCGTGGCAGATCACCTAGCAGGTGGACAGATCAAGTGAAGAAGATGACTGGATATAGCTTATATAAAACCACAAACCTTGCTGAAGATCGACTTACCTGGGCAACAACAGTTTCATCTATTCTTTCATGATTTCACCATACGCTCCCGTGGGGTCAAGAATCTAGGAAGACGAGGATGTCTTACTTCTTGCTCTTCTTCCCAGACTTTATTTTTCCGTACATTTAGTTCCTCCATGAAATGTTCGTTCCATCTGTTTAATGCTTCCTGTTTCTTCTATTAGAAATGTTGAAACGTTGATGCTGTTAGTGTCATTTTAACTAAGTTAAGTTTATTCCAAATTGTCATTTCATCTTTTCATGGGGCAGCCAGTGATTCTTATGCCTTTCAAGGAGCTATTACGTGCTGTCTTCACTAGTCTAGTCTCTACCATTTTTGTAATGTTGATATTCTATCCCATTATTTTTCGTGTACTTCATTCGTTTATTCCTTCTGTATTACATTGCGGTCTGATGGAATCGTTTCTTATATTGGTATATGATTTACTAACTATTTTTGGTATGGTATATTTCCATGGGCGTTTTGCAACCTGACGTGGTTAGTTTTTTGAATAGCCGTTAAAGTCGCGATTTTTAACTGCTAAGTTTTTATAAATGGAACCTTACATATTTTTTACTTACTTTCCCCCCATTTTACCTATTTTATCCTGAATTGAATTTGTTATTTTATTGTAGTAATTCATAACTTTTTGTTTGAGCATATGCAATACAGTTAAATTACCAATCTGTAGTATTTTTATTGGCAAATCCAATAATATGAAAAAAGAATATTACGTTATCAAGCTACATCGATTTTCAACTTTTTTTTGGAACGCCTTGTTAGTTTTATATTTTTGTTTTACATTGTTTTTTTTACATAAAAACAAAAAGCAATACACCCAAAAACCAACGATATTTGGAGCAGTGTGCCATTATATTCAAGTGTGGTGGTAGCTCAGTTAGTAGAGCGCTCGCATTTCGAGCAAAATGGTGCTTATGGCTTGGGTTCGACTTTCCAGTATCACAAAGTGGCGTAAACAAGTTTTATGCTGCAACCCACCACACACTATTTTGCAATCTGGTTGACAACCGTGAGATGTTAATGCTGAAAACCTTCTTTGGATATCCTGTCGTCCTGATTTGATGTTAATCTGTAGGTCCCTCGTAACTTTACCCTATCGCTGAGAAGAAACACGTCGCAGAGAAATGGCCGGTGCCCAGTAGTGAGACGTGAAAAGCTGTTGGCTATTGTTCTGTTCATCAATAAAAATATTACAACTTTGTTGAATTTTCCGAATTAAAATCTATATCATTTAAAAACAATCAATTAAAAATTGTAATTTTGACATTTAACGTTTAAAAAAATCGACTGCACAGGTTGTAGGGTGCCCTTTGTAGCATACCTAATACTTATACTAGAAATGGTGTATAATATCCTAATAATAAACTCACAAATAAAGCGTATAGTATGACTCAGCCTGTATATCTGAATTCGCTTTGTTAAATTTGTCACGGCCGCGAAACACTATCGATTGCTTTGGGTACTTGGTTCTAGACGTGTAGAACGAATAATATTTTTCACATCTCCCTAAAAGAAGGAAGCGGATAATCTTGAAGACCACTTTATGCATATCATGCGTAATTGACATTCCTTGATATGTTTTCATTTTTTAAACGTTGCTTGAATAATTCTAGTGCTGAATTAAGGAGGTCTTTTGTTACGTTATATTAAATTTTGCAGCCAGTATGTAATACTTAGATTATCAAGTTTCATTATAACATTTTAAGTATTTAATTGGATTTAGTTTACGGCTGTACTTATTTCATATATCTTTACGAAGAGGCACGTAGACCTCAAAACCTCAAGCTAAATTAAGTATCTTTCTTTCGATCTTTGGCCGTCTTTTATTCTCTCCCTCTATTTCTAAGTGGCTTAGGCGTCAGATGTTATCCATTCTTCTCTGAATTTTGGTTTGATAATTAAGAATGTTGTAGCAGTTTTCCGTAAACTTGTTTTTTCTTTCCTTAAAACTAACGGAAGTTTGGTTTTCTTAAGATTAATACAGTAGTGAACCCGGTTGTATTGAATTCTCGTTTATTATGAACTGTTATAGATGGCCGAACAAATTGTTCGTTAAGTTCAATGCAATTTTTTTCACTTGTAATGAACTCGCGTGTATAAAACTTTCGTATATAATCACACTTTTCGTCATCTTCATCTTCAATAGCAAATGGTCCGATCTGCATCTGCGCCCCTCTGGGATCGTATCTTTATAATGTCCTTCGCGTATCTCTCCTGTATAAGAATGTAGTCTATCTGTTTAGTTATTTGTCTGTCCGACATCTGCCAAGTTCCCTTGTGTATTTCCTTCCTCTGAAAGTGTGTACTCATGATTTTTATTTGTTTTTCTGCCGTAGTCCATTGTCATTGCTATCTTTGTACTTACTGTAGCCTCCCATAATTTCTTTGTATGCCTGTTTTCTCAATATAAATATAGTAGTGAACCCGGTTGTATTGAACCCTCGTTTATAATGAATCATTATAGATGGCTGAACAAATCGTTCGTTATGTTCAATGTAAATGTTTTCGCGTATATTGAACTCCTGTTCAGCGAGTGGCTCAAGAGAACTGGTCTGACAATGTTGAAAATAAGGGCGATGTTACACCTCTAATTGCGAAAATACATGTTGATTTTAAAGATTATTTGCGAGTCAACCTCAACTTTTGGACCTTTATTTATTGTGTGATGTTCGGCTGTTCATATAATCTTCCTACCTCCTCATTAGATCTTCTTTCCTATCTCTCTCCGCCACGTTTTCCTCCTTAAATACTCCTAAGGATATTTTTTCCCACACTTCAATTCTTTGCTGCACCGCCTCGTTCAACACTCAGGCCTCACACGCGTACGTTGCCGTAGGTCGTACTTTACAAGTTCTGCCGCTATTTCGCTTTCCCCTGGACTTCTATTGCACTTTAGTCTGTCTATAATGAAAGTATTTTCCTCCTTCGTCGGTCTGCTTAGCTCTTCTTCACCTTCCGCCTCTTGACGATCATTTTCTCTTTTATTGTCATCGTTGTCTTCCTCCCTTTCTGTTACTTCGTTTAGTTCTTCGTGGAAATACTTTCTCCGTCTTTCGGCCACTTCTGCTTATCCTGTAATCAATTTTCCCTCTTTGTCTTTGCTGCATATTGGTTTATTTTGGAGTTCTTGCTTGGTTTTTTTAACCTCTCGGTAAAAGTTCCCAATTGCCTTATTTTGGTATCTTGTTTTGATATCTTATATCTTTATCTCTTTCCATGTTCTATTTGCCGCTCTGTATACTTCATTTCTTATTCTTCTTTGTTCCTGGTACCTCGGTTTTCTTCTTCCCCCGTCTCTAACATTTTCATCCTTATTTCCTGCTTCCTCTTTAGCTGTTCTTTGAAGTTTTCATTGAGATATAAATACTTAAATATACGTAGTATTTGGTGGTAGGGCACTTGTTTTGTGAACAACCACCGAATGCTGTTTGAAATCCAGGCATAGCCAATACAGCGAATCTAATTTTAGTGATGCAACCCGGCACAGACGGTGCCCCAATCTAGCATTGGTAGTCATGGGGTCTCAATGGGGTCTGCGGTATTACTTTCATCTAATTGACCCCAAACTATGGACCTACCATACTTCTGCCTTACCACTAAAAAGAGTCACGTACCAAGGAAACGTGTCACTACCCGATAGCGGCACCTAAAAGCTTTTCAGGAAATAACATAGTAAGTAACATATAAGAAGCTGAAGGAAACTGGCGTAACTATTCAAGAAAACTTAATCGTACTCGAAAATTTTAATATCAGAATGTGTACACACAAAATTATGAGCAAACAAACTAAAACAATTTAATATAGAAATGCCATTCTAAGTCACCGACTCTTCCATGTTAACGTTACTGAAAATAAGAATTTGTATTCCCAAACCTCTAAATAAAGGACTTCCGCAGGGATGTTCTCGCTTCTTTACTTTTCAACGTCTATACGCACGATCTTCCAACAACCTCCTTCCCGAAGTGTTTGCCAACGACCTAGTTTTAGCCACATAATACCATGATTTTCCTAGCGTAGAGCAAACACTCATAAGCCATCTGGAACCACTGAGCAATTACTTTTCTAAATGGAGCTGAAACCTAATTCAAATAAAACCAAAGTTGCAACATTCCATCTTAATAACAAAGAACAGCTCATAATCTAAAAATCATCCTACAAGGCTCTCAACTAAAATATAACTATACTCCAACGTACCTGGAGGTCACGCTATATATAATTCTATTATACAAAACTCGCATAGAAAGACAGTTGGCGAAACTGAAAACGAGAGTGAAACTAGTACAAAAGCTTGCAAATCCTTGAAAGGTAGCAAGCCCCGATACAATCAGAACAGCGTCATTTAGTCCTGGTATTTTCCACAGTTGAATACTGTGCCCCGGATTGGATGAACAGCAGACCTACCTAAACAAGGTCATGAGACTCATACACATTTGCTTCCGGCACTGAGCAATTCTGTACTCTAGATTAGGCCGGGAGGGTGAACATGTTCACGTGCACTTACGCTCTAAAAAGGCGGATCCATTGTGCTACCTACTTAGCAAACACCATGTTGGTTTTGTCGTTCAAGCCCACCTGACCTTTTGATGAACTTGATGATGCTTTCCAAAGATTTGTTACGAATTCCAACCATATCCGACCAGAATTCCCCCAACGTGGATGCTCTGATTTGTACAAGTTCAGGTCAGTTGGACAGAAGGTGTTCGGCCCTCTCATCCTCTTGTTGGCACCTTCAACAGGATGTGTCATCAACTAACTCCATCCTGTGCATGTGCTTATTTAGTCGGCAGCACCCAGTGAGTATTCCTACGATGAATCATAATTTTCTCCGTGGCAGACGTGGCCAAAATCAGGCCATTCTTCGCGAGAGGGTTGTGATGGCCATCCTTATTGTTTGGCATTTCTGTTTCGATTCACCATTTGTTGCAATGGCGTCTTTGGGTTTCTAGATTAATTATGGTATACAGCAGGGCGAGCAAGGGTGCAACTGCCGGTTCGGTACTCCAAAAAAGTTGTTCCGAGTTTTGTCTCGCCAGGGCATCAGACCCATTGCCGTATTTTCCTGCACGCCCTTTTACCCTGGTGAGTTCTAGGATATTATTACCTGACACAATTTTGTATTTATTCAGGGTCAGTAGGACCGCCCTACCGTAGCATTTATTTTGAATACCACGCTCCAAAGGTATATTGAAACCTTGCATTATGGCCATCGCTTCCGCTTGAAAGGCGGCCGTGAGTTTGCCTAGATATGGTTACGTGTAGGTCGAAGTCTACCACTGCCCTTTCAGTGCCGTCTCCACGTTGATGTCCAGTAGAGGAAGGCCAACCTCTAGGGCTGCAGTGGGTGTGCAACACATCGCATCCGTGATACTCAATCGATCCAGCCTCTGGATGTGTGAGATCTCGCTTGCTGTGGTAGCTTGTCTGATTCTGGGCCACCAGACTACAGCTTCGTAGCAAATCATGGGCCTGATTACAGCAGTGTATAGCCACAGGACTACCTTTGATGATGATCCCCACAGTTTTCCAATCGTTAGACGACACTGCCGAAAGCTCATACTTGCTTTTTCCATTTTTGTTTTTATGTATTTTTCCCAATTCAGTTTCTTATCAAATACGACTCCACTGACACTGAAAAAGTAAGGGAGGTTTGGAAAAGCGTTGGAATCCTAGTGAGCACGATGTTCATTTTATTTGTGAACAAAATCAGCTCTATCTTGACCGTATTAACGTCCAAGGAGTGCTTCGTGAATCATTGTTGGGTAAGACGAAGTGTTGTTTCGGAGCCGGACATTCG
>JABXWE010012404.1:0-56673 GCA_014611495.1 Limonius californicus
TAAATGCTTAAATTTAGTAATAAGCAAGATATTTGTATTCGAAAAATCATTACCACTCGTTATACACGGTGTCCGAGATACGATGATGTACATGGGGGGATCTCAACTACCTTAAGAGATATGGAGTCAGTTGAATTAAAGAAAAATTGCACAAATGTATGCCCCTTGCAAAAATACAGGGTGTCCCTAAATTGCCTTAAAAGCCTGAGGTAAACTTATTCTACAACCGATATAGACTTCAAAATTGCAAACAGGAACTTCCTATCGCGCTTAGTCTCCTCGTAAGAGCCAGTTAAAGTATTTGAAATTTGGCAACACTGTTGAAGGTACTTAAAAACTAAAATCACTAGGCCAACAGTTGAAATGTTTAAAGTAAAAATTAGGACACAGTGCTTTGTAAAAAATAACTTATTTCACAGAACATGTTCGAAATTTCTGCCACCAACTTCACGGCGTTTGACTGCCCTTGTAACGATGGCCTGTTGGTCACGCTGGAGCATTGCTCCATTAACGGTTACTACTGCTTCACGAATACGAAGTACTAGCTCTTCTTCGTTTTCAATTGGCGTCACATACACCATGTTTTTCAAATGGCCCCACAGGAAGGCCAGACCACTGTACTTCCGCAGCCGATCCATTTTCTTGGATAAAACTCCCTACGCCAGTTTCTCGTTCTAAGCGCATAATGGGATGGCGTCCCGTCTAACTGCATCCACATATCGCGGCGAACCAATAAAGGGATATCTTCTAACAATGTTGGAAGTTCGTCGTTTAGAAAATTCAAGTACCTAATTATTAGCATTAAATCGCTGAGGTAGTACAAAAGGACCTACCAATTTGTTATCTACGATTCCTGCCCATACATTGACCGAAAACCTAAGTTGATATTTCCTTTCATGCATGGCGTGGGAATTTTCATGGGCCCAAATAAGTTGATTGTGGAAGTTAAAAATGCCATTTCGTGTAAAAGTGGCTTCATCTGTCTATAACATATTATTTACAAATATTGAGTTTCTTCTATGTTGTTGTTACAACCAGCTGCAGAAGGTAATGCATTTTTCATAATCTTCCTTTAATAAATGTTGCACTCTGACTTAATGATAGGGATAAAGGCCATCATCCTTTATGATCTTTTGTACAGTGGTTTTTTATGCACCAACAACGCTGGAAACAACACGCACAGTAATACTTGGCTCTTCAATTACCAGATCAAGAACCTCCTCTTCTAAGTTATTGTCTCTAACAGTTCTTGGTCGACCTCTATCGCAATTTTGAATAGGAACGATATTTCCAGTTTCACGAAATCTGTGATTTGCAGCTCGAATTACTACGTGGCTTGGATGTCTTCTATTAAGAAAACGCTGAGCATAAACCCTAGCAGCCTCATTGCAGTTTCCCTCACATTCCGCAAGAATCCAAATCATATCCACATACTTGTTTATAGCATACGCCATAATGATGGTCAAGACACAAGTGAACTCAATAACACGAATTAAAGGCGAATTTAATGCAGAATTTGTTATGTCAATTTAAAATTAATTTACGTGAGACACGTGTCAAAACGCAAACTACAAATTTTCGAAATTTTTATCACTGTACCCACGCACCTGCATTGTTGTCAAATTGTACTTTAACCAAAAGTATGATTTTTAACAGTACTTTCAAACGAAGAACTAAATTGCTATTTCAATGTTAATTAGCGGGTTTGAATTAATTTAAGTTTCCTCATTAAGCAAATACATGTTTTACTTAATTTCTTATAACCATTTGGCTAAAATTCTGCATTAAAGGTATGAACTTTAACACCATCGTGCAAGAAAACTAAGCTGCAGGGCAAATTTTTTCTTGCTGTTTTGTCTTAAGAATGATGATGATGATGATTTGAAAGAGCGATATTCAGGACGCGGTTTTCCAGGCATCTATATGGCCACATTTGGCCCATTGTACACCCTAACTAAGAATTATGCCTATCTGGGGTAATTCCAACTCCAGTAGCGATTTTTAAAAATTTTTTTTGATAATGGTTGCTTGCTTGCTTGCTTGATAATGGTTAGAAGAAAAATTTGTTCATCTGGGTTGCTCTGAAATTACCACAAAAAATTGAAATGTTCTGTCATTGGAAATGTCAAACTAATTCACATTTTATACTGATGCAATTAGAAGTTCTCTGTTGTTTGTTAGTTTTCATATTGCTTGTTGTTTACTTTTATTTATTGTATTATTGCTGTGTGTTTGCTGTTCTCGTACGTTGTACTATTTATTCATTATTATGAAAAACTTGTCTAATCAACAGAATGCAATGCTGACCTGTTTATCGTGAGTTATAAAAATGATGTACAACCTCAACAAATGTTTCACAAAATAAACGACAGCTTAATTAATTATGCATCATTTTTTAAGCCGAAGAGTACCTGCCAAGTTAATGAAGTATTTGGTCCTGCAAACTGTTGTTGACAACCTACGTACGTTTGTCCGTGGGATGTATGTAGTTATTGGTGTTCCCAAATCTACAGTTCATGCAGTTTTAAAGAAACATAAGTTCGAGAACATTTAAGTCAGGGACTTCAAGATTAGCATTATCTAGATGGTTTGTTGTAAATTGCCAAAACAATCGGGAGCTTAATCTCAAAATTATGTGGTCCGATCGATCGATGAATCACGTTTTACAAACTGTGGGATATTTAATAAAAAAAATAATGTATACTAGCCTAATGAAAACTCACGATTACCTAACTGAATGTCAAACATTAAGACAGATGGGGCTTCAGTGTATGGTTTGACATATTAAAATAGATTGAAATTATTAAATAATGGGAATATTATAGATCGAATAATAACGACACACTTACATCTGGAAGGTATCTTAATTTCCTTCAATATGATATAGAAGATATCCTGGAGAATTTGGTGCTTGTTACAACTCGCAATATGTGGTTTCAACAAGACGAGTGATCACAACGCAACGGTAACATTGTAACTAATTATTTAAATAATATACATCCCCAGAGATGGATTGGTAATCATGGGCCTGTTCGGTAGCCTGTTTGATTCCCGGGTCTCACATCCCTTCATTTTTTCTTGTGAGGTTACATAAACGATATGTTATTTGTTTGTTCCTTACTTCTTTGAAATTCGTATTTTAAAAATAATTATCACAATTTAAACGTTGTGTATTTGAGCTTTATAAGAAATTCCACATTTTGCATGTCATCTTCAAAAGCAATTATTCCTATTTCAGACATTTGTAGCTAGGGCAACAGCATACTGGATCTTGATTTCGAACTTGGCTCTAGTCTTCTATTTCAAAGCTTCCAATAGCGGAGAATTTATGAGTTCAATTTGCTCATTCATTAAATGTGTATTTGTTAAAGTGTGTTTATGAATTTGAAAAGCCTTGATATGCGTATAAAGCTCAAATAAATACCATTGAAATTGTGATTATTATTTTTAAAATATAAGAGACATGGTTTATTCAGGAGATCACGACATTGTTGGGCAACTTCAAGCGGCTATAGAACGAACTATAAATGTTAATGATTATTTTTTAAACAGTCCTATCAACCAATCGTAATGAGACAAAATTTCAAATCGACCAATAGCATCAAAATTACACTGACTATTCGCTAGTAGTGAATTACACTGACTATTCGCTAGTAGCAAATTACAGCGACTATTTTTTCACGTTGTTTCATTGGACCTTTGTTTAAATAAATGCATAAAAAGTTAGCATTGACCTGGTTGTTAAGGTAGTGCAGCCATTTGTCTCAGTATAAACATTAAAAATTCAGCACCGTCGCCATTATGAAGTACAATTCAGATTTCGCTTTTGAGATTTTCTCTAACATAAGGTGAGTGAATTGGCATAAATTCGAAGAAACTTTACAATTAGTAATCTTACAGAAACCAACATGAGCACGAGATTTGGTCAAAGCTCGGCTGATTCAATACAAACGGCTGTCGAACAAACAACACCAATCAACACCAAAAAAAGCAAGACACTATATGGAAACAGTTTTCAGAGTTTTGCCTTGAACGTAATTTTGAGTTATCTGCATCAACCGAGGTGAAACAAATCGCATCAATTTTGGAGGACTGGGCATATACATATGTAACATGCGCAAAAAAAAATGGAGAAAACTACAAATAATCTGTTGTCAAAACTTTGTGGAATGGAACTGCAGAACTTATCCAGGAAAAATATTTCAGGGATTATAATAGAAAAATTAATCCTTTCAGTGATATTGTATTTAAGACAGCGCGTAATTGTAAACGTCGAAAACTTCAACAAATTCCCGAAAAAAGAAAATCATCTTCTGCAGCTCTCAGGAAAGAAGAAATAGAACAAATGATAGCAGCGTGGGAGGAAAATACTCCAAATGGCTTACAAAGAAAGTTTTATCACACTGCTAGCTACGAACTGGCATGGAGAGGCGGAGAAGCAACAAAAGCATTAGTGCAATATTTTAGAGAAGAAATAGATCATTATAGAAATCATACTGGAAGGATAGAATATAACCCGATAATTTCTAAAACCGCACAAGGTGGATCGCACAGGTTAACTGATAGCAAATTTTTAACGCCAAATAAAAATGACTCTGACAAATGTCCGGTACGTCTTTTTCATAAATTAATGTCAAAAAGAACTGAAAATATTCAAATTAATCGTTTATTTTTGATACCTAATCCATATTGGCAGGAACCTTTATCTAAGGGGTGGTATAAAAATCTACCGGTAGGACAAAACGAAATAGGAAAATGGACAAAACAAGCGGCCCAAAAGATTGGCATGAATCCTAACAAAATAAAAATTACAAACCATTCACATCGTTCTTCTGCTGTAACACAACTAGCTAAAAGTGGAGTAGGTGTGCAGCAGTTGTTAAAAATAACAGGACACTCATCTGCAAGTTCCATCAACCCCTACCTACAACTTGACGAAGAGCATCACGCAACCGTAATCAACAACTTAAGAGGAGACACTGTTTCATCCTCTTCATCTCAAGGAAATTGTACAATTACCTACAATAATTGCACCATTACAAACAACAGTTGTAAATATTCTTAATTGTTTAATAAAATACTAAAATACTTGTTTAACATTTTGCGACATAGTTTAAAAAATAATCACGCCGAAGTACATTCGTGGTAATAATTTTTTTTTGATAATTTTAACTACATTAGCACTCATATTCACTCAACAAAGATTCGTGCATCTAGTTAAAATTTTCAAAAAAATTATCACCACTTATGTAATTACTGTTGAACATTTTTTGACGTAATAATTACTGTCACTTGATTAATACTTACATTAAGAACACGTATCCACTTTTCACATATTTATTTTTTAAACTTAGAAATAGATAACAACACAATTTTTGCGTTTACCTACATTAAAAATTATTAAATTATTATTATTATTTTTATATAATATGTCAATATATAAATTAAATTACAAAAACGTGCAAAATTTTCTTACCGAATACCACTCGACGTTAAATTAAAATCCGGAAATAATTTAACCTCTAGTGGTATTACAAGTGACAATTTTGCTGTCTATCACTAAGTCGATATGATTATCATGTCTCTGACAATATTATCTTCAAGTTTAATTTGTTTAGATCAAATTCCTTAAATTCAAAAACATGCATTTTCGAAAGATCATTCAAGTGTTTTGATGGTAATTTCAATGCAAACTAGATGGTAATAGTTTTTCTTGTTTTTTAACATTATTTCTATTGTTGACATATGCATGTCACACATGTCACGACTAATGGTCGTCTAGACAAACAGGTATGACTACAAGAAGGCCTGGAAGTGGATCTTTTCGCATCATAACACCTCGTAAGGATCAACTTCTGGTAATTAATGCCTAGAGAATTAATTACCAGAAGTTGATCCTTCCGCAACACGAAATCGAGTCTCCGACCAAATTGTGAGAAATCGATTCTTTAAAGTAGGACTTGCTTCATACCGCCCCCTGAGATGTCCTGCAAGAACTGTGGCTCAACGAAGACACCGAGTGGAATGGCCAAGAAGTAGGCTTCAAGAAGCGACACCGTGGGATGACATGCTGTTTTCGGACGTGTCCAGATATTGTCTCAGCAATGAAAGCCAGCGCCAGACAGTACCGGACGTCGTACGTTACCTAAGTATACCCAATCAGTCGTTGCCTTTGGTGGTAGTGGTTTTATAGTATGGGCTGGAATTTCTTTGGGGTGTCGTACTGACCTCCATATATTTAATGGTACACTCACGGGCCAACGTTATGCCCAAGAGATCATTATGGACCATGCTCTGAACCATCGCAACGCTATTGGACGGGAATATTTTATTTTTCTTGCCGACAACGCAAGGCCGCATCGTGCTCGGGTTGTTTTAGAGATGCTTCGAGATGAGTGAATAAACCATCTTGCTCTTCCTTCGCTATCTCCAGACTTCAATCCCATCGAACATGCATGGGAACTACTGTGCAGCTGAAGGATATATTGCCGGTACTGTGGCATCAAATTCCACAAGAACATATTGATGACTGCATTAAGAGTATGCCAGCAAGGTGCAGGGCAGTTATTACTACCAGAGAAAGTGCCACGCGGTATTTGACTTTAATAAATTTAAGTTAAGTGAAAGGAGACAATAACGATTTTCATTATAATATTATTAAATTTCTTCTTTAAACGTACCTTTGTTGTAATTTTCGTGTTCATTGCTAAAAAGACGTTACATTTTGTTGTTGTGGTAGTTTTTTATTATAAATGCAATTGGTGTTGCCTTTAAGTGTCTTACACTGCAATATCCCTATTCATTTTTGAGTAGTTTAGTTAGTTAGTTAATTGCTGGAATTGAATTCTTCGTGTCTGCTCATGTAAGAATGCCAAATTTCAATTGCATAATTTTAATAATAGAAAATTTATTATTGGGTAAAAAAAATGAACAGAATGTGAGGGATCTTGTTTTGTTTGCCCAAACTACTCACTGTCTAAAACTGATTTAGTGTTATTCAAGCATGTTTCCTTCATCTAATAATAGATGGGCAAATCAACTAGTCCTGAATTTAGAAACAAACATGTATATGTGTATAAATTTTCATATTTTGATTACATCTATCGTTTTCAAAATGATTTTAAACAAAAAATTAAACATTACTTTCAATGATTAATTAAAATATAATGTAGAGTATTGTATCCAATAGGACAACAAGCATTACGAAACTAGCGCATTCTTTATAATGCTTACAAAGCAGTAACATCTTGTTGCACTTTAAACAATGTAGGTTAATGATATCGTTTCCTTATGTACAAAGAATTTTTAAAAATGAAATGAGTTTGGAGCATTCTTACTCAAATGTACTTAATTTTGAAAATCTCAATCAATGTGTAAGACTGTACTCATATACTACAAATATGCAGATTGTTCTTAAATACCGAGTTCATTAAATTGAAATATGGAAAGTATTTATACAAACTGCAGTGATGAGTATATACAATGGCGAAACCAGTTAAAAGGATGTTTAATTTATGAAAAAAAGAGCAAGGAGGGATAAATCGGTAGAGCGAAATAATGTGGGTATGAGAAAAAATTGAAAATAATCTTTTGACATAGAGCTAAACGACAGTTTCAGAAGACTAATAAGAAATTGAAAGTAAAGAATATTTTTTAAAATAAGTAAAATTGAAGTGTGGTTACACTACGGTTTTCTAAATATATTGTGGAACATCACATTTCCTGGTTACAGGAATATTAATGGACAAAAGCAGGCCAAATGCAAACACATTTAACTTAATGTTAATTTATATGGCTGAAAGGTAATAAAAATCAATTAGACGTACATGAACAACCATTGGTCAGAGGTAATGCTGTGAAGTAGCATGAATGAAAGAGGAGAAGCTGCTATTGTCATGAACACAAAGAGAGGAAAATGAGCTCATAATACGTATAATACGATCGATTTCTGGTAAGAGAGTTGATAGGGATGCTATACTGGCGCCAGCAGATTGTTTTGTTAATGTTACCAACAAAAGGATAATCTCTATGGCTAATACCACTAGTAAGTCTACCAACGTTTCTTCACAAAACTCTAGCCTCTTTAATACAGCTCCCGTCAGCTAATCAATAGAATATTAATATAAAGAAATATATGTATAAATGTTCACAAAAATGTTTTTATTCCACCCGCTTATCCGCTTTACAGCAATATAGTACAAAACAGTACAGACTTATTGAAGTGGTACATTACAAGTAACATACGAGGGCTGTTCTCTTTCCGCTGAGCCTATCTAGCAGGCTGTCATATTTTGAAGTAAATTTTGCTTGACATTTTAACGTAGTTGTTTACAAGTTTAATTATAGTTCAAGAAGAAAACCGTGTGGCATGTGGCAGATCTACACTGGATCGCTTTGACAATGGATCGTCTCATTTGGTATACAACTTTAGTACAGGTGATGAAACGTGGGTATACAGCTATGATCCCGAAAGAAAGCAACAGTCGACAGTTTAGGTCTTTGAGAACGAATCGGTTCCAACAAAAGCTGTTCGTGAAAAAAGCCGAAACAAAAAGATGGTGGCCACATTTTTTGGAATTACTGGACGTGTTTCCACTGTAGCACTGGAGGATCGTCGTAATGTTAATGCTGAATGGTACACTACAGTTTGTTTGCTTCAAGTTCTCCAAACTGTTCGCGGGAAACGTCCAAGAGGAAGGATCATCTCTCATTAAGATAACGCTCGGGCGCACACTGCTGCTCGAACGACTGAGTATTTGAATGCCCAAAACATTAAAATAATGGGTCATTCGCCGTTTAGTCCAAACCTATCGCCTAATGATTTCTTATTTCCGCCTGTAAAGAATAAGTTACGGGGTTTACGTTTTATATCGGCCGAAGAAGCGGTTGATGCATTTAAAAATGAAATAAATAGCCTAACGCGGGAAGATTGGAGAAAATGTTTTGAAGATTGTTTTTCACGGATGCAAAAATGCATTGACTGTAAAGGGGAATACTTTGAAAAATTATAAATAAATTTGCTTTGTCAATATATTGTTTATTACTTTACTATGCTCAGCAGAAAGAGAACAGCCCTCGTATAACATTACTGAAAAAAATGCACGAAGAACAATAACTTTCGCCAATAAGCGGAATACACGAGTAATTGTGAATTTGTTTTGTTGTAACTTAGTTCTTACATCATCGAAAATATTTGTACGAGCAATTACCTGCATGAGATAGTAAAAACATTAGTGTTCTCTATAATTACTCAACTCCCAATTTTGACCAAAGATATACCGAGTTAGAAATTAAATTATATAGAATTAGTAAAAAATACGGAGACAAAGCTATTCCGAGGCTAGTATTTATAAAAAAAAGTATTGCAAAAGAAGAAAAGAGAAAAGGAAAAAGTTTGAAAAAAAGGTTTGGGGATATTCTTAACTACATACTATACAATCACAAGAATTTATTGTAAAAATGTCATAGAAATAATGTTTTTAGAAGGTACAATAAAGAAATCACAGAAATGATTCATAGATGCATTAAACTGATCTTTTATATTAAATAAACATCCTTGCAAAATATTGCGATTAAAAAGGGACTATTTAATACTTAAATTATAAATTAATAAAGTTTCATATGCAAACTACGTTTCAAAGGCTTTTTGATTAAGTCAACCCGTGCGACACTTTAAAGCAGAAACCGCAAGAAGCATACATTCTCTCACTTTAATTATTATCGTCTGTGGTTGTATTTAAGTACACACACGGAGTAAGAAAGAACCAGTGGAATGAGCATTTATTATAAATACTATACAATACCTATGTGTCGAAATTTGACAAAAATTTTTTTTCTAATTGTTCACTTAAGAAATGTATCAGTTATAGTATACTCCGCTAATAATCTTCAACCAATTTTATTGGAAAAAGTAACGCTTCCCTTCGGCATTACTTGTTAGTAAAACTAGAAACTACTGGAAATATTGACACAATTGTGTGTTCTTATATAACACTTTCAGAGGCTGGTACTACATGTTGATCCTCTGATCAAATATTCAGCTGCTCCAGTTCAACTTTCGGTTTATTAACACTTAAATCGTTATCATATAATTCTTTAGTATGTTATACCGTTTCCAATTACTGGTTACTTCTTAATAAAGTCACGTTATTAGATATAGAGGATTTTTCAACGAAAAGTAGTAATCCTCAGTATCTTTCAAAATTATTTTTTTCTTGAAAATCGCTTAGACATGTCAATCGAGATAGCAAGGGCAGCATTTTCTTGTAGGTATAAAATTCGGCAGTGTGTCAGCAACCTCTTAGCCGCCACAGCCATCCTCATTATAAATTCAAATAGCACCATACCATGTGTTGCACATTGTTGGAAAGGTAATTTCATAAGAAATTCCTAGTACTACTTATTTTTTTTTATTTAGCTGAAATTGAGCGACAAAAAATAATTCACTATTATGTTCATTTCGACTAAGCTGCTGAAAATAGCTGATACAGTTAAAGTAATTGTTGATAATGACCTGCATTATGTTACGTACAATAATACAGACGACTTTGAAAAAGGGAACAACTTTTATGAGTATTTGTGGTATCGACTGTCTACAATCTTCTATTATTCTCTGTCTAAGATATTCAATGTTGGCCGACTGTGTTGCTTAGACTTTGAATTTCAAATGCCCCTATAGAAATAATCCACAGGAAACAGGTCGGGTGATCGAGCTGGACATTCGATGACACGTCTTCCAATTTCATCGTCCAGGAAACTGATTGTTCAAATATTGTCGAACGGGAAATATATAGTGTAGAGGTGCACCATCTTGCTGGAAAAGTAGTTGATTTTCACGTACATTTTTCATTAATTGCAGTAGCTCGTTATAGGCGGATCAAGAGTGGTTTCTAGTAGCTCAAGATAAAATATTCCCATTCAATTACAACTGGCACCCTTACTTGAGTTGAAGGATAGTTTTTAAAACTAATTGGAATATGTCTGGAAGTGGTCTGTGGCAATTTTAAACATTTACTGTATTAAATCTAATGTTATTGTTATTAATTGTTGTTCAGTTTTACTATAGTACAGTTGCACCTGGCTGAGGTCGATGAGATTTTTCTAGTGCGCCTTTTGTCATTATTGACGTTGGAACTACCCCAGATAGGCAAAATGTATAGTTAGGGTGTACAATGGGCCAAATATGGCCTGAGTCCAAAAAGATGATTGGGAAATGGCGTCCTAGATCTCTCCTAATCAACGAACTAAAAAATACTAGTAAAACTGTTAATTACTACAGTAACAGATCAACTTGACAATAACTATGATCCATTTATATGCTATAAAAAATTTAATAATTACAATTGCTGGTATACGTGTATGTTTTGTTGCTTTTAAGGGGGAACAACGTAGATGGTCCACTCTGTATTTGTAAACGATTTGTGGTAGTATTTCACAATTTATGTATGTTTTCTATTAGAGATCTTGCTATGGTTATATCTGTACAATCTCACATATGAAGGTGGTTCAGCTATTTTTTAAATTTCCGTGTTTATATTTTTTACTTGCGTTGTCAGTCAGTGTACTCTACCACATTTGCAGTTTATATAAAAATAGTGCATACATACATATTTCCGTATTTTCTTGGTTCTTTACAAGCATTTTAGGAATACTTGTTGTTTATAATTCCCTTACGCGATTTTTCTTCCTTTTTAAGCTCATTTAAGCGGCCTTCAGTTTCAATTCCACTAAATTAATCTATGGCTCAGCTTTTTATTTTTATGGACCGTTTCGCTAATAACTCTCTGTTCTAACAAAAACTGCAAACGCTTTTCTTGGTTATATTCATTTTCAAACAAATACAAGGAGCTTACTTACTTCATGCAGTTAATTCTAATTAACCAGGTTCTTTCCATTTATTCGGTTTTTTTAGTTACCTTGGTGTAAACTGCTCAACATAAATCGCTCGGAGGGGAAGTAATTATTACAGGAACGTATTATATTTTCTTCACTTTAAATAAAGATGATAATCATATCATATCAGTAATCACGATTGGTTAACGTTGCATTTGAGGAATAGGAAGAAACATTTCTGTAGCTACTTATATTAGTTTTGGAAGTGTCCCTCCTTAATAAAAAAATAAATACTTATAAGAAGTTATATTTTCCCATCCATGCTCACGGACGCTTGAAAATTTTCCTGGCTTAAGAACCTCTGATCTAAACTCTAAAGCATTCCAAATTTCATTAATATCGGTTATGGCGCTTCACATACACATATGCACATACGTAAAGACCGACGAATCCTGTTTTTTGTGGAGATCCAAAACATGTCTTTCCACCAAAATCTCCAAATCGATTATTTTCGTGCTCGCAGTGCATCTCCATGTTAAAATTATAAGAAGAAAAAAGCAACCTTCTCACAGTAACAATAAAATAATAAATAGTAATTTGTATTTCAATTAACAAGTTGCCATGGTTAGTGGTCCGTTTACTTTGGAATTTAATGTGCTTTGTAGTAAAAACGAAATAATACTGAATTTAAAAAATGTATACTAGAACACTGTGTCGATGAATAAATTCGGCTAGCAACTTTGTGTCTGGAAATATCTTAGTCGGGAAACGTTTTATCCTCAGGCCTTTTGTCCGGGGAAGTTTAGTCCATTTTCCATCGATAACATAAACGGCTTTGAGAGCTTCGGTCATTTTCCTTTCAGTAAATGTTATACCGAAATCGCTAACTCTCTTACCGTTCAAACTGATGTTCTATTCTCCTCGTCAAGCTACACTCGTAATATTTAATGGCAGTGATTAGATAGATTGAAAGAAACTCTTAACTTGATGTCAAAAACCAATTATTGCGATATACTCATCAATTAGGTTTCAATAACGCTTCTTCTATTGCTTTTTGGCAACTGTATCATCCAAAATATTACTAGAGACACGTAATTTTTCCCTAAACATATGCTTCTCCAAATTGTTATATTTTAGGAAATTGTATTAAAAATATCAACAACCGTGTCAAGATAATTTCAAAGCGAACAAACTTTTTGCTTTGCATACATTTTCGCTTCGTGGTAATTTAAATGATTTTGTATACATATTTAACAAAGATGGTATCAAAAAATTGAATTTTTTTATGTATATGTAATACAACTGTCACCAGACTCCAACTCGGGATGTCGTGCAGACTAGATGTGCCTTGCCGCGTCTCGCTAAACAGTTTAAAAAACTAACGGCAAATAAGTTTATTTATTTGTTTAGTGGATCTTTAGGGCAAATGCCGCCGTTTAGTGCGTGATTAAATTAAAATAAAGTGTTAGTTGTGTTTAGTTTGCCCAGCGGGTCAGCAAAACTGCGATCGGCTACTTAGCGGCGAACCGATCAAACAGCGGAGGGCAGCATGGACGAGGGAGGACGAAATAGAAATAGATAGAGAAAGATAAGTAATCTTATAGTCTGGTATTGTAGTAGTACTAGTAATAAATTTATATGTGTATGTATGTATAGATGTATATATAATTAAATCGAACAGGGGATGTAGTAACAATGTAGTGCATGAAAGCGCAGGAAGGTTAGTATAAGGGGACATGCCTCAAGGGTCGGCTCAGGTAAAAAAACCCTTGCGGACCGGACCGCAAAAACCTCGTCTCAACTAACACCGAACGCTTGGGATGATATCATAAATTTCAATCGAGGGTGACACAATCCGACAACCGCCAACAATTTCCAAGAAAGCAAAGGGCACGTTTAGTGAATGGGTCGATTTTGGTCGCATGTCGGATAATAAACTCTGACTTGTTATTTTCGTAGTGTGAGGCGGTTAATACGCAGAAACGTAGTAAACACGTCAATTTTTATCTCCTGCAATTAAGTAAAATTTGATTTTGGATTATCACTGCGTGTAAAAATACAACATACCAGGTGAATCAGATAGACGTCATAAATTCGCACTGTTGTAGCAAATTGTAATCTTTTAACGTAATAAATGAATTGTAAACGTTACTCTCATTTAATCTAATTATACTTGTAACGTAATAAATGAATTGTAAACGTTACTATCATTTAATCTAATTATACTTACTGAATTTTATTGTGCGGTATTTTAAATCTTAAACTTAAATTTAACTCAGAGACCGCAAATTAGGCACATTAGGTAGGTCCGATATCTAACATTACGGGATGCGGTCAAGCACAACGAGTAACATCAGAAGGTAATAAGATACACACGGAAGACACACGTTACAAAACATTATACATGTAAAAAAGACTACTAGGATTTGTATTAAGTTTTGGATGTTTTGGAACAAGGTCGCTAGTATTTGGATTACATTATTTATATGATGGGAGTTGGATATGTATGTGATGTATTGGACGGCTCACTGCATCGGGAAGTGACTGCGGGGCGCATGGTCTAAGAGGACCGGCCAGCCAGCCTCTACAGCAAGCTTAAGTCATGCAGCCGGAGGAAAAGAAGATCGGAGGACCGTATTCTACGTGGAAGACGTCATTGGAGAGGGACATACAGGGCACCGGCATGCCTACAGAGACATGGGAGGGATGGGCGCGAAGAGGAGAGGATGTCCGACGAGAGGTAAGCCGAGCATACGGGACGGCTAGGGAAACGCTGAACGTTCAATCCCGAAGCAAACGGCCAACGCAATGGAAACCGACTGGAAATCCGGGCGGTAAATCTCCAGTAGTTAGTTAGTCATTAGGCACCTAGGATAGGAGCACTCTGTTCACATTCCACATTAACTAGATAAGACCTCCGAACACTGTAAATCTCGATCCCCAGGCTATTAGGCTCAGAAGTCTCATAGCATAAAGGGCAGTTTAACTCAGTCAGGGAGTACCTATTAAGAAACTATTAGATCGTAGGACACTAAGATAGGTGCACTATGTAACCTTAGAAGACGAGATAAATGTGAAATCAGAACATTGTGAAACTTTGCTATCAAAGTTAGTAGGTTCAACTGCTTAAGAGCATAACGGTCTCGGCTACGTACTCAACACCCATTGATGCGTAGTTTACTAACTACCCAGTGTTGCAGCAGCGATGTCTTGCGGTATGCATTGCAGACATGCTAACGTTGTGCAATGCCCCACCCGATCCCACCATATCCCGTAAATTCTACCCACCTTACTGGCATGGGGTGGGCCTGGCGTATCCAGGATTGACCCGCGAGTCGGCTCCATGTCAGATGATGATGATGATGATATGTAATACAACTGTCACCAGAGACCACGAACAGTAGATGAATTGCATAGAAAGGATGACGAAATGAAAATAATGTAAAACAAGAACAAACTAAAAGGAAAGAACACCATGATAAAAAATGATATTATCGTAAACGAACTAAAAGTACAGGCAATACCTAAAAATTTGTAAAAGAACAGAATAAATAGGGAATCAACTTAAGATAGTTTACCAAAAAGTAAAGATCAATAATATTTGGCATTTTTAGAACAAGGAGAAAAAACTCCAGTCAAAAGAGATAAATACGGAAATATCAGTAAAGTAATAATATGTAGACGGGGATAAAGACGGGAAAACACTAAGTACATTTGATACATACACCGATAATGGACACGAGTTTATAAACTAAAGTAATAAACACAAATACACTCCCCAGAAATCTAGCCATTAGGAGAGGAACAGACTAAACACCCCCAAGCAGTAACTTTGCAAAACTAAATATTGGAGTATTTAAAGGATATTCAGATACTAGCAATATTAGAAGTAGAACTAACGAAATCAAACAACTGTTAAATATATGCTCCCGTCGAAAATTACGCCGAAGAAGATAAGGCATTTTACGATTTGTTTGACGAAGCAGTTTCAGCATACACACAAACAGCAAAATATCTTATTGTTATGGGAGATTTTTATTACAAAATTGGCAGTTTTGAAACAGGATAGGAAGATTCAAGAGGACGATACGGAGAGGAAATAGGTAATAACAAATACGTTATATAGAAAAAGAGAAGGAAAATATGAACGTGGCCTTCGCCAAACGCTAAACATAACCACAACCAAATCGACTTTATTTTAGTAAATAACAAACAAATTATAACTAATACAGAAGTCCTCAATAAATTCGAATTTTATACAGATCATAGGGTTGTCAGGACAACTAGGAAAATTGTAAAAGCTAAAGAAAGGCTAAGGCTATTCAAAAATAAAGAAATTGAAAAGAGCATTCTAGTGGCAGCAAATAAAATAACCAGGAAGAGCCAAAGCGGCCCAACAAAAGGAAGAACGAGGGAAATGATCAAAAGTGTGAAAAAGGCCTAAACTAAAAAAGCAATAAGGAACGATGATAGAAAGATAAAAATCATATAGGTAATGCAATAAACGGTCTGAATCTATCAAGAAGATATCCAAGTTAACAGCAAGCCACAAATTATGGAGACCTAAACTGATCAATCCAAAGAACAACATACGGACAAGATTCTGCAAATTGCAAGTGAATATTACTAAGATTTGTATTCTACACAACATATCCAAGAGGAACAAGCAACTGTCGTAGCACAGGCAAAGTCAGAAAAGATTCCGGATATCCAAAAGTCAGAAATACGGCGAGCAATAGAGAAACAATAAAGGCTATCATAATAAGATGGGCAGGTCATCTATGTAAAATAGACGCCAGCAGAAGAGTTAAAAGAATTTTCCAAGGGAACGTTGAAGGAAAACGGCTACAGAGAAGGCCCAGGAAAATGTGGGTAGATTGTGTCAATGACCACTTAAGAAAGTTAGGCATTGGAAATGGAGAAGTAGTGGCAAGGGATAGGAGAGGATGATTGTAGAATCAGCCGCGACCCATCTAGGGATATAGACCCGAGATTGATTGAATAAGGAAACTTAAAAAAACATAAAACACCAGGAAAGGACAAGGTCCCATATGAAATATTACGATTAGGAATACAAGGGTTACTAGATCAACTACAATCGGTATTCAACATAATTATGGAAATGTGATATATATTGCTGTGGTTTAAAAGCCATGGTAAAAAAAATTACAACTGATGCCGACCAGCTCAAGCACAAAACTGTTAATCTCAGGGCTCGCGGCCTTGTTTCGTACAAAAAAATTGAGAAGAAAACTTTTGACAAAAAAAAACAACACGCGCAATTTTTACTATGCTGTACTGTTACCGAAATTAGTTCTTTTTAAACTGCACCAACCTTTTCACAGATGTTAGGCATGCAAAAACGCCCCTGGACTGGTGCTCCACAAGTACACTGACTGCACACCTCTCCTTTGGCTGCTTCTGCTTTCCGTGTTCTGCCGTCTCTTCCCGACATGCGGTACTTTTCCATTTTCATATAACGTCGATTAAAACTCACATTTTTTATTTATGATGGTATATTCTCCTTTTTGAATCTTACAATTTTTATGACATTTCTTCCCATAATAAATAAAAAAACAAAAGCCCAGCACAATTTTAAAAATTTTTGTACTCCTTGACCGGCGGGGAAAGATATTATTTTATCATGGAAACACGTCCTGTCCCGACGGCGATACAAAGGTGAATCCCAATTAGCATTTAAGCCCCCCCCCCGCCCCCCATTATTATATCACAACAATATATATCAACGCAATCGACAATTTCCGAAATAATATTGATATACAAAAAAGGATTTATAAGTCTAATTTCAAATTTATTCAAAGTATTCGCCATCATACTCAGTAGAATCTACAATATGCAGAACAAAAACCAACTCCCGGAACAAGCCAGTTTTAGAAGCTTGTATTTTGCACTATAAACCAAATCGTCGAAAAACACTTGTACAATATTCCTTTATTCATGACCTTAATAGACCTCTCAGAAGCCTTCGACACAGTAGAATATTGGTACATGTGAAGAGCACTGAAAAAACGCAGGATCGAGACTGAAGACAAACACCTTAGGTTGCATACAATAAAATTAGAAGGAGGAGGTTCAAGTTTCAAAATCAATATGCTATTTGATAACAGTGGAGCAACAGCGTCAATCAACAGAGAAACATAAACAGTCCAACGGAGGGGATCTAATTACGCCAAAGATCTCCTGTGAAATTAATTAGGAGAAAGAAATATAATGTAAAATAATTTTGCCCAAGAAAGGTTTCCTGGGAAATTTTTCATTAATTATAAAAAGAAACATTTTTAACAACAGTGTTATTCTGACTTTACCATGGGGTGCTCAAACGTGGACTGTTACGAATAATGTCAAGACTAAAAGATCGCGTAACACTTAGTACTGAATTTCAGAAGGAGATTCAATTCTAGTGCTGCAGAAAACGAATGCGGAAATGGGCAGACCATGCGGATAGGGCGGAAGACAGATGCACACAACAATACACGAAATGGGTACAAACTTTGGCAAAACGTAGAAGAGGACGTCCCAGGAAGAAATGGCTAAAAGCAATAGAAGAGAAGGCAAGAATGGAAAACACACAGGATAGGCGTATGTGAGCAACGTTAGGAGAAGATGTTCCCCATTCACGGGTTGCTCTATAGTCTATAGCAAGGGTGGACAAACTACCATCTGTGGGCTGCTACGTATTTTATACGGCCTACAACAAATCCATAGAAAGGGAAAATTATTATAAATTACCCGATGATAATGACACATATTTCTTTAACCAAATTTAATCCAAATGGTAATAGCATTTAGACAGTAGCACTCTCCTCATTAAAATTTATATTCAACTAAAAGGTTGGTGCATCCCTGTTCTATAACCTATTATTATGTGTAATAAAAATTGTAAATGCACGTTGCACAGTATATATTACGTACATAGGTATGTACAATACATCGGCGATAACCTGAACAGAATGAAACATTTCGAAACTGTTAAAAGCTTTTCAATAATAGTAAACATTTAAACAACGCCCATGTATGTATGCATGCAATAACTTTGTTCACATACTAATAACATTTACAATGAGTATAAATACAGGTATTATACATATCGTCAGCATCCTTTCAGCTGGGGACCTACACTTTAGGTTTGGTATTACGTTGAATCCGAACGGCAGACATTCCCAGAGAATGTTTTTGGTATTAAGACCTCACGGTTGCCACCCCGATTGAGGAATTGTGTGTGGTGGGTTGCAGCACATGATTTTTATACACTACGGGGTAATTCTGAGTAATCGAGCACAAGCCATAATAGACATTTTGCCCAGAAAGCGACAACTCTGTGAACTGAGCACCACATAACTATGTGCTGGGTATCAACGATTAACTTTAAGCCGTTACTGATATTTTCTTCATGATTTTTTTGAAACAAAGGTCAGTGTTCTTATGTATAGTAGAACACTCTAAGAACGTATTATAAAAGTTTTATTTTTGAGTACAATATCATAACGTCCATATGGACTAACACCAAAAATGCATATAAGAAAAAGTCTGCGGGTATTTGACTTTCATCTTTCCCATTGTAAGACTGAAATGCTTATCACGGCCTATATAGATTAACTTCCGTCCAAAATGTTTTATGGTTGATAAAATGTCCATCAGAAAATGGGACTATTAAGGCATTAAATTATTCATTTTCCAATTAACATCATTTAATAATCTTATTAAATGCGTAAAAATAGTAAAATTGGGCGAATATGCTACCGCACCGTTCATATAATCGCGACTGTATTCTTAAGACGAACAGAGTATTTCATGTTCCATATTTGACTAACGTTAGTCGGATTAGATGTCACTGTTTAAATGCAGTTTTTAGGTATCTGTTTACAAATGTAATGCAAATACTTGTTTTCGTTTTCTATAGGTAGTATTTTATCAAAATATAAGTATAACTTCCGTTGCAAGTTTACTTTAAACAGGTTTCGCTTTGTTCAAATATTTTTCACCTGCAATTTTTACAAGATCATTAAAATTTTCCGTTTCAAACAATGTCTGCTGTATATAGATTACACTGTAGTTGTTATTTTGCTCGTTATTATACTACATAGGTACTCTTTACAGAGCATGCTCATCCATTTGAAAGAACGAAAATCAAAGTTTGCTAATGAGAATATTCAACAAACCAAATTGTACAAGTGAACATAACATAGTACTACAATAAAATCTTTATAAGGCAGTGGTTCATACATATGGCTAAACGATGATTGATGCACATGATAGGAAAACATTGTATGAAATAATTTATTTAAGTTGCATGTACAAGTAGACAGCCTCAATGCACTTGACGTGTCAAATCATCCACTGGAAATGTCAATTGAATTGACACTAACTGTGCGTGTAGGTAGATCAATATTAGGGTCTGGCGTCGCGACGCATGCGTTCCCCCCGAATCGATCCTAATGATACTTTTGTACTTAGATATACACCCTTCAAGTTAGTGGGTGATTTGTGTCCAAATATTGTTATTAGTACAGGTTTTTGCATTGAAAACAAGGTAGGTTGAGCTTACTTCCTGTACCAGTTGCATATTTGCGTAGCGTAATAATTTTTTCTGTTGCTTATAGTAGTAATCTTAAGTTTCCGATTATTCTCTAATTTTGACGTAAACTAACATGATTTTTGTGTGTTAAATCTACAACAACATGCGATAATTTCTATTTATATCCTATTTTATAAATTTCAATTTTTGCGTTTTCAATATTACGTGATCCGTGGAGGATAGATTTCTAATTTTTGTTTGTACCGAGAAGTTGTTTAGATATTGCCCTGATAATTTTGTAATGATTAGCGTACTATACACAAACGTTTGAACATTTCCTTATGTTATGGTATATCAATTTTTACAATAAATCAATATTGAATAAAATTGTTTTCTGTTTAAAAATTACAACTTTTGTAAATATTTACAATGCAAACATTATTAAAATTATCTGCAGCAAATTAATTAATTACTTACGGTTTTCTGATTTGAAATCAGAGTTATAAAACAATTAGTTAAATATTCTGACAGATGAAAACAAGTTCTAAATTTGGTATTTGTTAACTGCAGAAATTAACGAGCATTATCTTCACTACAAATAAAAGTAGTTTTCACGTGATCCGTTTATTTGGTCAATTCAGAATGTTTGTTTGTTCTTAAGGTCTAAGTAATCAATCAATAATTTGAAACTACACATTTATCAAGCTACACATTTTCAAACTCTGTTAATGTCGAAATCTGTACCCTGTATATCATATAGTAAAGATGTTTGTAAATGCATACACAAGTCTGGGATTTCTTTCATTGCCAAACCGAATTCCTGTTAGTCTATCTAATTCCTAAAATCAATACTATACAAAAAATACATGGAACACTTTGAATCTCTAATCTTATTTCGTTTTTCAAACCAAAGAAGTTCAAATTTGGTTATTTTATTTTTCCATTGTCATAATAAAATCAAAGCATTTACTTAAACGTCTATCTAGATAATGTGTACATTGACAGATGGAATGAATGAAACCAACACCCTAAAAAGACAACAAATCTTCAGATTCTGTTTAATTTTATCTCATAAATTCTGCAAGACATTTTCTACTTACCACTTATCCCTTTATAATGTGTTTCAAATTGCGCTGCCTATAGGGCGCATCAAAATAATGGGTTGTTTTGGAGAGTGTTGGGACGCGGGGCCGCCGCCTGATAGCATTTTATTTATTCCGCCTCCACCAGCTCCGGCTTTTCTTCAACCATCTTTACCAGATTTATTACTGAATACCACACCCTGCTCATCAGCACAGGTTTGCGAAGCTTGGGTTAACCACATACAAGGAAATAATCCAGGATCGGGAGCAGGTAGTGGTGACTACGTGGAACTACCTCGTAAAGGTGAGAAATTTGTAATATAACATACTATACTTATACTTACGTAAATAAGAATTGTTTGTGCGATGTGACTCTAAACATTTGAGAACCGTATACACTGATTACTTAGTAGGTAATACGGAAATCATAAAGATACATACAAGGAACCATTCAACGGCATGAGTTACCTACACCTAGCCCAGTCAACAGTACCGTTAGATAGAATTACTTAAATTATAATACAAATAATACTATATTTAAGATTTTTTTTGATCTAGATTGTATTTTCGCATCAAAAATATTTTAATCCCATAAATCTGTTACAAATGTAGTTTTTAAAATTACACTTTTTCGTGACGTCATAGTCCTTTTTTTTTGGGAACTGGTTTACTGCAGTTAAACCGTGCCCTCAAAGCTTTTCTCAGTTGATTATTCTTATATTTGACTGTATGTTATGTGTAGCAGTTAGTTGTTGTACTGTAAGAAGGGGTTAAAACCACCTTTCCGCTTTGACAAAATACCAAGTTTACTCAAAAATATCATAAACATTACCTTCGTTCTCAAAACCTTTTAGTTTCTCTTTTGTACAATAATAAAGCGACACAAGAAAGACTGTATATACAATTGGCATGGTTTAGAATTATAATATTAAAAGTTCTAAATTCTTTTTAGTCTAAAAAGAGTTCATAACTACTTGGCAAACGCCCAACTTTGCCTACAAAATGTACACATTTCCTACAAATTTAAAACGTGGTCACCCACTCTATTCTAAATTGGTTATACACATGAACAATGATTTGCAGGAAAATTATATTTCAATATGGGTTGGCTATGTATTTGTAAACGTTTCGGCGATAACAATTAACCGTTCTACTATTTTTTTAAATGTTATGGTTATACTTATCCGGTAACAGTATTTACATGCTATATTTTTATTCGAACATACAGTATGTTCATTAAAAAAAGAAACTCTAGCAGGCTTTGAAATTTTTATCACGGTATGGCTTAACCCATATGTTACAATTGACAGTCATAATGTCACTTATAAATGACAACAACAACAACAATCACATTTCGAGGTTATGTGGGATATGTGATACACTTTGACGTATACATAGGAATACATTTTAACGGTAAGCTATTCGGAAATGAAACGTGAAGATCTAATTATTATTTAATTATAAAGTTCAAAATGTTCAGAAAATCAACTAACATGTGTATACCAGTGTATACAGGCGGAAATTTGTTTTATTAGGTACCAATTAAATCGTGTTTTACGTACTGATTTAAAAATGAGTAAATTTCGTTATTTCGCTTCCTATAAAGTGCATGCTGTAAGAAGACACTATACGTTAATTTACAATGGCCAGCTGCGAGTTTTTTTTAATGAACATACTGTACCTATATGTTTACTAATATAAAATAAATAAAAATGGACACTTTTTATTTGTATGCCAATCGGGAATATTTATGTAATTTAAGTTCCTCTCAGTTTAAAGAGATCCGAAACCGATCTTGCTGTCAAAAATGTAACCTTTAACATTGACAAACTATTATATTCAGTGCTGTCTACCTGAACGCTGAAAGGGGAACTGCAGCCATACGTATAAAAATAAATTGATAACAGTCTTGGCATTGTACTGTTTATAAGAAAATTAGATAAATCTCGACATTGGAGTTGTGTGCATTATATTTTTAAAGAATTTTAGTCTGTAATAAGGTGACAATTTTTATTAAATTAAATCTACTTATGTATGTCATAAACGTAGGTTAATTGTACCGTATTTTTGCACTACCTTCGGTAGGTTTTTATAAACAGTTCTTATGATGTGTTCACCTTCACCTTATTTCAGTCTTAGATATGTTGTTGAATAGTTCAGGGTGATTCGGTAGTTAAGCTGTCGCCGGTGGGAATACCTTCTCCGATATTCTACCACATCTGCACGAGCATTCCCGCTGCAATAGCCATATACAAAATGCATTTCTGCATAATCACGTGCAAAAAGAGGCTCCTTCATTACCACACTTAGAAAACAACAATAATTCAAGCTTGAAACACCTTCTGTAATAACAAATTAGCATTTGTTTGACTTATTTCCTATTATGACTTGATTTAACAGAACAATGATAAAAACAAAGAAATCCTCTGTAACTAGATAACGGTTGGAAATAAGACATGGCTTTATTAACATTGTTTGCTTCGTGTAGCATCCCACATCATACCCTTAAGTTTGGATCATACCCTTAAGTTTGGATCATACCTTTTGAATCACCCTGTATTAACATAGCTACGTTGACAATAGAAAATGCTAATTGTAACTTATTTTGGATCACTTTAATAGTCCCTTAATAATAATTCAAAACAATATTAATAACTTCAACCAATTTTATAAGCTTTTTGGTACTTTATACCTACTTATATCGACATCTAACATGATATTTTCAAAAGCAAAATAATCATTGGTAGTTAAGCAAACAGACAGCATTTGTTGGTTTTGAACTTACTACTGATTTCTATTTCACAACTTCCAATAGCGGCGTATTTAGAAGCTCATTCTGCTCATTAATTTAAGGTGTATTTGTTATGTGTGTTTGTGAATTTTAAAGGTTTCAAGTATAACTGTTAACGTTTATTATATTATTTAAGTTTGATTTGAACTACAATTTGTAACCCAGAATTAAACCGAAAGTATTTCTAAGTTCTAATTCGAAATTATCAAATTTCATATTAAATAAAGAATAGTTAACCAGCAAATAGAGAGACAAAGTGGTAACATCGCAGTTTATCAATTTAATACGTAAAAAACTGGAATGCATGTTTTATGTAACTACACTTCAAAGTCCTTTATCCACATTTTCTCCAAGGTAATCAAAGAGTTTAATTGTGTCCAGGTGCTGTCTACATAGAAATTTGCCCCCATTTTTCCCGACTTCCTTTAGTTAATTGAAATGCGAAACCATACGATAGGACTAATCACTTTCAATAGTTTCAGCCACCAGAAAATTATCTTATCTTTCTTCGTCTATGGGCGTCAGTAAACAAGCGCAAACGGGATCAAAGGCCCGTAGAAAGAATGTTTCGTTTTCATCTCTTCCCGTATTTGTATTTCATTTTACGATGGAAAAACTGTAACGAGTAAAAGGAAGAGCAGGCTGGTGCATTTTATATTGATAACATTTCTAATAGTATACCATGATCAATAGAATAATCCTCCAAAATTTTGAAAAATCCCCAGTCATCAATGGACGTCCAATGTTAACTTGATAAAGAACTTTGCTGAGGTATTCCTCAGCCACCGTTACTTTAAATAGCCCAAGTTCTTTAATATCTACTGAAGATGGCAGGCTTGTTATCAAAATACGTATTTGGGTATTCTCAATATCGTAGTGGTAAGAGGTTCTTCAATGTTTTGTGTACTTTAACCACCGTCTCCGTTAAACACTTTCAATAATCCTAGGTAAAATCCTTTGAATAAACTTGTTATACAGGAAGTTGTTGAAATATACGAACGCTCAAAAAGACATTAGAGCGAAAAGAAAATTACTTATGACTTTAATAATATGAAGATACACTGTCACTTCTAATCTAATTAATTAGTATATTTTCCATGATATATTTTAATGGAAAAGTTAATTGTTATCAGATGTGACTCTTTATTAAACATTGGTAGACATACATATTACGTAAACTTCGTTTTGGAAGTTTTCGTTGAACCCAAACGACTGAAATACCGCGTAGCCATAAATATCTGTTATCACATTACCTTTGGAATCAATATCGCTTATTAAAAGTGATGAATCCAACTAAACTAAACTGACATTCCTATACCTATCAAAATTATGACAGATTGCAATAAGTAATGGAGTTAGAACAGGATATTTTTATAATCGAGTAGTTTTTTAGAAATGGTGTCAATAATGATAATGAGTGGGTATATTCCATGGAAGCATGTGTTGAAGAATTTAGAGCCCAGTTTCCCTACCACCATGATGACCAGTTCTGCGACAGAAAATTAATAGGACTGTTGCGCGTTTTCGACAATCCGGTAGCGTTACAAAAAGAAAAGGTTCAGGTAGGCCCCAAATTAACCAAGAAATTGTGGATGACATTCAGGAAAGAATTACTGAAAACCCCCGCATTTCGACACGAAAATTGTCAGCTGAAGCAGAAGTACCTAGAATTACTTGCCAGAAGATATTAAAATCTAAATTAAAATTACATCCGTATAAAATTTCTGTATTTCAGCAATTACATGTTCAGGATTTTGCAACACGTCTAAATTATTGTCAATGGTTCCAGCAAACATTTAATGATCAGTTACTGGATAGAACCTTTTTCAGCGACGAAGCCTGGTGTACCTTATCTGGATATGTAAATTCTCAGAATTTTCGCTTTTGGAGTGCCGAGAACCCGCACCAGTATGTGGAAACACTGCTTCATCCTGAAAAACTTGGTATTTGGCTAGCTGTATCCAGAAGACGACTGATTAGGCTTATATTTTTTAATAACACAATTAATGGACGACGCTACCGGGAAGAAATTTTAGCAAATTTCTTTGACGAACTTGATGAAGATGAAAAAAATTACGACTATTTCCAACACGATGGCGCAACGGCGCATACAACCAGAGAAAAATTTGGAGTTTATAAGGCAAACGTTTGGCAATAGAATTATTAGTAGATTCACAGATCATCCTCTCCCACCACGTTCACCTGATCTTAAGCCCTGTGATTTTTCAATTTTCGCGTACATTAAAGATAACCTTTTTAAAAGGCAAATTAACAATCTAGAGGAGCTGAGGGAAGCCATCGTCGACTGTTGTTGAAATATACGATACTTAGTGCTAACCAACATTTATAAATAGCTAATTCCATGGCTACCAGCATCACAGATATTTATGGCCACCCGGTATAAGATTAAGTTTAAATGCCAAGTGAATTATTTAACTTTTTATACTCCATACATCATAAATGTTTATTAGTTATCTGATATTTTTTTACATTTTTAATTGTTTGATCCTACACACATAGGTATATGTTAGCTGATACGCACTAAATAACATTATTTCCCTACACTGTTTAGTAATATATGATTCGTTAATTTTTTGTTGCCTTACTTCAGGTACACATAAAGTAATTTTTAAAACAACAAAGAAACACATAATTCACACAAAACATAGGACAAATCATTTGTTGAAATCAGATGTTTACAAATTAAACTGTTTATCGTGTAATTCTGTATACACAGGCCAGACAATTACAAATTTTGATATCAGATACGCTGATATAAAACAAACACCCAGAAATCTCTCTTCTTGGTATTCTGTATATAAGCCAATGGCCTGTTAATTACCTGCACTTAGCAAGTTCTGTGAGCTCTCTTTACCCCGATAAAAGTAAATTGAGGCCTTTCAAATTCACAAACACACTTTAACAAATAAGTACACCTTTAATGAATGAGCAAATTGAGCTCACAAATTCACCGCTATTGGAAGTTTTCGAATAGAAAACCAAGTTCAAAACCAAAATCCAGTGTGCTGTCAACTACAGATTTATATTGCTTTTGTAAATAACATACCATATATTGAAATACCTATGTATGAAGCACCAAATAAAATAAAACCTAGGTAAATTGTTACTATTATTTTAAATATTATTGTTTTATTTCTTAAATTTAAAATGTCGAGGGGTCTTATACTATAATTATGTTATTCTCAGAAGAAATGAGCCTCCATGGTTGTTTTATGCAACCCAGTTTACAATTCCTAGCTCACCTTAATTATAATTTGAAATTTTGTTTATTATGAATCATATGCACCTGTCTTCTGTTTAAGCATTTTTGTTTGTTTGTTTGTTTTTATTTAACGTCGGCCTATTTCTGCTACTATGGCTAACTACCGACGCCAGGGAGTGATCCTACCATACCTGGGAATTTAGCCTGTTTGAGGGTTCTTTTAACGTGCCCAACAACACTTGGACACAGGGCCACGATTTTACTTCCTATCCGAGAAGAAGGGCCGTTTTAGCGATTTTTATAAAATGCAAAATGGGTTGTGTAAAAACATATATGTAGACTTATATTTTAATAATAATAACAGACAATTTCAACAGGTTTTCATTTTTAACATATATGTAGACTCTTTATCTTATGTGAATAAAGCTGCATAAAAAAGATCTTAATTTTTGATCACCTTTAAAAAATATTTAACCGCTCCCCCCCCCCCCCATAAGACTCCATAGTAATTTGATTACAAATTCTATTCCTGGAACAATAAAATTTAAATAGTTTTGAATATACCACGCTTTTATAAAATCATCGTATATACCATCGAGTTTATTAATTTCTGTCAAGTATCTAGAAATGTAATGGGTTTCAGTGAAATAAAGGCCATGTAGATGTGTGGAGTCACACCAGATTCTAAATACATAATAATACTGCAATATTAAAATGTTTTTATATTTTCTAGATTTAGAAACAACCTGGTCGGTTTCCAGCATAGATGACACGTGGCTCTTGGTGTTAGTTGCATCTTCCATAGGTGTTCTATTACTGGGAGCTCTTTTGGCCATGTTTTTACTGAAATGCAGAGAGTAAGTATTTTTAACAACGCAATTTAATACGGTTTATACCATTACAAGGTGTGGGGGTAGCTCAGTTGGCAGAGAGCTCGCTTTCTGGAGAAAACGACGATTATTGCTTGAGTTCGACCAGCATTCTACGCAGCTTAAGATATTGTGCTGCAACCTACCATACACAATTTTGCAAGCGGGTTAGCAACCGAGTGAATTTTATGCTAAAAACCTTTTCTGGAATTTCTATTGTTCGGATTCGACGTTAAACTGTAGGTATCTCTTGTTTATACCTTAGCGGTCAGCAGAAACACATGATAAAGAAGTGCCCAGCAGTGGAACGAAGAAACTATTGATTATATACATATAGTTATGAGTTAAGTGATTAATTTGAAACCTGAGTTTTATGCAATTGTATATTGTGAGTGTCCGAATTATGCGGTTCAGGTATTAAATTGCTCACATACTATCATATCATATATCCTTAGTTTTCTTAGTGTGACCATGTTTGCAAGTTTGTGTCATAGTAAAGTTATTATACGGTATTGACATTTTTGACCAAGCTTGAGTTACTTTTTCGTAACTCTAGTAAAATTTCAATTGCATACGCTTCTAACAAAAGTTTTTAATTAATTACTATGAAGAGAATGGGTTTTTAGACAATTATTAATGGACAATGAAGACAATTTATACGAAAATCAAGAAAACCTTTTTGAAAATACATTATTTCAAAGTGAATTACTCTCATTAAAAGTAAAACAATATTGCAGCGACGGGCAGTGATTAATGTAAGCATTCAATCACTCTATTTAAAGTGGTACCTTAATTAGCATCACTCTAACTGCTGCCTATTTGCTGTTTTTGTTATTTATAAATGGTTGCCTGACTTGCCGTTAATTATCGGTATTTCACTACTAATAATTATTAAATAGATCATTTTTATACAATTCGAGATTTCAGAATAGAATCGTTATTATTTTTAATCACCTTTATCAAATGAATATTAATCTATATTATCTGAAAATAAAACTACTCTTTTTCTGTAAAATTGTTTGAAAATTTGTCAGTTGTACTTTGTAACATGGTAAAATGAAACAATTGCTAATCAAGAACTGTATTACGTAAATAAGAGAAATTTCTGTTGATTCATCAAACACGGGCATTCTTTAAGAAAAGTAAATACAACCTGCGAGCACTTCTGTAATTTTCAATAAGCAACGTATAAACCCAAAGCCTCACATTTTGAATGACTTACTTCAGAATGTTTAAATCAAAAGCCGAGAGGTCATCCTATACATAGACGATCGACGTTATGGATAACATGGGATTTGCTCAAACTCCAATTCCAGTTTTGGCTCCTGCATAGCCGGGATTACAAGGGATTCCTGTGTATCTGGTGTTGCTCTCTTTAAAGTGTACTCAATTTAGAGCGAATCAGTTTAAGTCGGGTTGCTTGTGAAGTTTGAGATTTAATATAGCTGCGGAAATCATTAAATAAATAATCGCAAAAATGTAAACATGCATATAACAAACGTTTTTTTTTAAATATAGGAACCAATATTGTACACATTTTGTATCAAATAAGAGTTCTTTTCGTCTAAAAAATAAAGAAATGATAATAAATTTTTATCACTCGAAACCTAGTAATTCCTAAGTAACACATGTTTATGACATTTTAGTGTTTTTAATCTCACCGTCACATCTGTTTTAACTGATGCTTACATATGGATGTCATTTTACAACATATGGGTATATTTGTTCACTTACACGTAAACTGAGAATTCAGTGGTTATATAAATCGTCAGATTTATTGTATCTTTATGAATTCACCGGTAAGAAACTATTTCCTTGCAAAACTAATTTTTAAACATAATTTCTGCAATTGCAAGGTGTATCGAAAATGGCATAAGTCGGTAAGATCTTTCTGGGGGGAAAAATCTGAAAGTAGGCTTTCTATCGCATAAGAAGTAAAGAAGTAGGTCCCGTGTCACGGCGATGTGTGACACGCTAAAAATGACTACTGGGGTTGGAACTACGGCAAATAAGCAAAATTCATAGTTAGGATGTACAAAGAGATGCTTGGATGCTTTTTTTTCATGTAATTCTTTTGATTTCTGGTATTATATCGTTTCAGTAACAACTTTACTCGATGGTAAACATATTTATTTGGTTTCTTCTAAAAACCTCTTCAGCTGCTATAGGATCATCATCATTGTCCCTCCATTTGCATCCTTCAATAATGTTTTTGGAGGTCGGCAAAATAAAATAATTATTGTGTGCCACATTTGTACTAGAAGGCGAGTATTCAATTGTGTCAAAGCCGCAGTCAGCAATAGGCTTTAACATCAACAACTTTAATAGAATCACTAAGGCGATGAAAAAACTTGCAAATAGTCTTCTGAAGATAATCAATCAACAAAATTCTTTGACAGTCCTAAAAAGCTTCTTGGGAGGACTGGTGCACTTCACATGCTACTGCATCGACTCTGGTTTCGATGCCGGATCATAAAGATGGATCCAGGTTTCATCTCTAGTTATAAGTCGGTTGATAATTAAATCTTGTTTGTCTCTGCCACGTACCAAAAATTGTTCAGTTGCCTCTGCCCATACGTATTTAGAACGATAAAAGCATTCCCGAAACCCATCTGGCACTAACCTTTGCCATGCCATGAAGATTGTTTAACCGTGCATTCTGAAACTTTTAATAAAGCTGGTAACTGCTGCTTCAACTTTTGGGTTTTTGAACATTTGAAGCGATCACTTCAATATGGAGAACTATGGGAATCATTATCCAATGATTCTCTATCACGTTCAGATAGCTTTGACCACTCGCAAGTAGTCGACTTAGAAGGACAATTATTCTCATATACAATCAACATTCCTTTAAGAATCATTTTTGGAGTTTTTTTTTTGTTAGTAATTATCAGTAGTTTTCCACTATTAGGTATTTTAATCACGATATCTTTTACGTGTCAACAAAGGCTATGTCATTTTTTAACATTGCAAGGGACATTTAACATACATTAAAACAAATAAAAACCATATCTACATTGTATTTAAAAAAATAAAAGCGTTCAATTTTATTGTGTTGATACATGTTCAAGTGTTGCTTTATACATGTCGTCAAGCGTGAACAACATGTTCGGGTTTGATTTTATTTTCTATTTCACATAATAATGAAGAATACTACTTAAGCATCTCAACTCAATCGCACTGTATACATATGAGCTGTTACTTATGCAATTACTACAATAATAAACTTTATTTGAATAAATTTTTTATCTCTTGTTATGTCTGATAGTGATGTGAAAAAGTTCACAAATTAGATAAATTGCAGTTTAAACTCATTTTTTTCAAATATTTTTCATATCATCATTGCAAATATAATACAGGTACTTAAACACAATACTGGTAATAATAATAGCCCAAATGTTGACCCATAAAAAACGGAAACCATTCGATATATAAAATTTATTCAAAAACAGAAAATTTGTGCATTATATATAATAATGTAGTCGACACCTAAACGTTTATAAAAGTAAAACGTAAAACTATTTTAATAACTAATAGGCCATCCTTTTTTTAATAACTAACTCACACCTTTTTGGCCTAGAATTCACCAGTTTTTGTAATTCTTCCCTCGTAATGCAGCCACCCCAGGCATCAATTAAGGATTAGATTAATTCCACTTTTTTGGGGGATTTTTCTAGAAATAATGTTAGAAATCCTCTGCGATAAGTTCTCTATAGGATTTAGGCCCGGGGATTGTGCTGGCCAGTCTATTCTTTTAACTTTATTTATTTTGCATTAGGCAGCATCTTCTCCTGTAGGACATAAATATATTTGGTCGCATTTATCATGCCAAATACAACATACAGTCTACCAACACCTTCAGCACACATGCAGCCTCATATCATGACAGAGGTTAGTTGTTTAATTGTTGGCAGAACACACTGCCGTGAAAATTCTTCTCTAGGAAATCTTCTAACATATGTGTTTCCAGCATGATTGTTAATGTTAAATGTAGATTTTTCAATTACTAAATAATACCTTATCTTGAATTTTTCCTGTCTCAGAGTATTTTTTGATCACTTTTGATCACCAGAAAATTATCTTATCTTTCTTCGTCAATGGGCATCAGTAAATAAGGGCAAAAGGAACCAAAGGCCCGTAGAAAAAATGTTTTCGCTTTCATCTCCTCCCATGTTTGTATTTCATTTTACGATGGAAAAACTATAACGAGTAAAAGGAAGATCATGCTGGTGCATTTTATATTGATAACATTTCTTGTAGTATATACCATGATCAATTGAATAATCCTCCAAAATTTTGAAAAATCCCAAGTCATCAATGGACGTCCAATGTTAACTTGATAAAGAACTTTGCTCCTCAGCCAACATTACTTTAAATAGACCAAATTCATTAATTTCTACTGAAGATGGCAAGCTTGTTATCAAAATACGTATTTGGATATTCTCAATACCGTAGTGGTAAGAGGTTCTTCAATGTTTTGTATACTTTAACCACCGTCTCTCTTTATTAAACATTGGTAGACATACATATTACGTAAACTTCGTTTTGGAAGTTTTCGTTGAATCCAAACGACTTAAATATAAGATAAAGTTTAAACGCCAAGAGAATTATTTAATTTTTTATACACATACATCAGAAATTTTTATCAGCTATCTGGTATTGTTTTTACATTTTTATCTGTTTGATCCTACATACTTATAGGTATATGTGAGCTGATAAGCACTAAATAGTATTATTTCCTTAAACTAGTTAGTAATATTTCATTTGTTAATTTTTTCTTGACCTACTTCAGGTACACAAAAAGTAATTTTTAAACATGTAATTACGTAAAACATAGAACAAATGATTTGTTGAAATCAGATAATAATATATTTAATAACTGTGGATTGATTTTACTGCACTTGTATAGCTATTTCACAACTGGATGCGCCTTGTTTATGATGAAAAGTTATTTCTTATCGTTTTTCATTCGATAATTCGAACTGTCTCTTTTCGGATGGCATTTTGCCATGTTAAGGACATGCAAAATGCAACTGAATAATCCATAGTACCTGCAGGTACATATATACTCATAACATAATAGGTATTTCTCCTAATTATGCTTTTAAGTTTCATGTTAAGTGGCTTTTTAATGATCCCATTAGAAAATGCGCGAATAACTGATTATCGATTTAAGAAAAGAACTTATCTTAATTGTTTTCTATGGAGTTCTAAGTACCTAATTAAGAGATAAGTTGTTGAGGTAGTCATTAAAATCAAATATTTAAACGTAGGTTTTGGAAACTATGCCAAAAATGTAGCTAAAGTTTAAGAAATAATTATTTTCTTGGGTGATGCAGAACATTTGCACACCATTGTATATTAGATATTATACAGCATGTGTGAAATTAATTCAAAAATAGTTTAATTTATATCTGTTTATTATTATAATAGCGTAAAGATCAAATCCTTTAAATGTTTTTTAGTCATGTTTGTTTTCTTTCGTATGAACTCATGAACTCATAAACTCGCGGTTTTAATAAAACTGCAAGTTCTTGAAACCCTTAATTTGCGGATGTAAGGAGTTGGTTAATGGAATAATGAGTAAGCAAATCCATTTTTCAATTTAAGGAAGCTTGTCTGTTAATTTACCGGTTCGTTCATATTCATAGGATGAATAAGGGTAATGCTTTTATAATGTAAGACTTGCTATCTTGCATTATACTTACGAAACTATTTTAAAAATTAAAATGTTTCTTTATTTCAATCAATGCCAAATCTGTACTTTTCAACAATCTGTTAGAATATGTTCCAATATATTTCCAAACGTGAATTTAGAACAAATAATAGATATTCATTACCGTATCCATCTAGAATAATATTAACTTTGTATTTAAGATTTTAAAAAATATCGTTTTAGGCTTCCAGAAACCCATAAATGTAGTTTAAAAAAATATTTGTCCTTGAATTCGTAGTTATCGGCGAAAATTCGCATACCCTTGTACAGATTTGTGCTAACTTCAGAATGAGCTGAGTTTTTCGGTTATTATTTGATATAGAAAAAAAATGTTTTATTAAAAGTATTCAGTTTTAAATGACGAGTGCAAACAAAACTTTCGGTTTATCCGATATTGTTTAGGCAAAATAGTTTCTACATTTTCTTTTTACAACGCTTACAACTGTAATACAACTTTACTGTCCACCTGAAGTTAATAAGCAGGGACGTAGCTAGGACATTAGTATTAGATGGGTCAACGGAGGAACAAAGAAGTCTTGAATGTGCATTTGTAATTTAAAAAAATAGAATATTACGTAATATAAATCAATTCTTCTGTTCTTATGGTTGGTATAAAATTTATCAGAGAAATATTAAGTTTGCGAGGCTCACCTAGGCCCACGTTTAGCTACGTGCCTACGATAACAGGTAAGATATTTGCATTAAAAAATGTATGTAATCCGTGATAATGATTTTTAAATGCTAATATGTCATATCCAATTCCTGTGGTTACATACGTTATTTCAAACGCAATGTCTCGCTTATTGGTTACGACCGGCGTAGTATAGAAATAAATTATACAATCGAACTAGTCCAAAAGTTCTACAAAAAAATTAAGATAATGTATCTTTTGCTTATACCGGGGGTCTATCATTATGTTTTTTTTGCACAAAATACTCGTCAACAACAGCTAAATTATATTTACCAAAACAATTTTTTTCTATAGCTAACAATAACAGCGCGTTTTGTATTTAACGACTACCTGAATAAATCTAATGGCAATATCTTAAAATTAAATTAGTTAATGGTTGCACGACGGTGAATTTGTTTTTGCTGTGCGATCAAATAAAACTTTAGTCATAATCGGTGCTAAAATTCTTTGATATAAAATAAAAATAGCCAGCAACTAGTCAAAGGCATAATTTTTGTTCCATACACGATTACGATAAGTTTCTTTTTAGTTGTACCGTATTGGATTGGGCGTTCATGGTTCCACCGTCTTTTCAATAATTCTTCCTTCTTGGGCATCATATACTGTTTAAATTATCGGCTATTATTATCAGTATTAGCACGCGGCATCCCATTGTTGAGGAAGAGCTTCTCCCATCTTAACAACTTCTTCAGTTTTTTGATTGTCATAATAAATCCCGAATTAGAGGAAAACTGGAGAATCTGACACTAATGCAAATTCAGTCGTTACTAATTAATTTCAGATATTTTCGAATTTATATCGGGAACCTTTAGATGTATGAGATTTTTTCGACAATAATTGTACCTAAATCCCGTAAGATCTTATTTATAGAAAATTTACACTTTATCCCCTTTATGTACGCGTGATAATTTTCTAAAGTACATCCGTTGGGGTACGAGAATAGATATATAGGAGGAAGTAGTATGGCTTTACAGGTTAAGTTGAGAATAATCAACTTCAACTTTAAGTGCATTGTTTTATTAATTGTTTAAAAGCTTCGTTGTGGCATGGCGATAATTAAAAAAAATTAAAACGAGAACTTTTTAACGGCTCGAACTAGTTTTTTTAAATTTTCCCTACCAAAGTTTTATTGCACTTTTTAAATTGTCATTTTATTTGCTTTAATTTAATACCAATAACATACCTGGATATTTTAAAAATAGTAAAAAAAATGTTTGCAGTATTATTAATCTTATTTTAATAATATATGAATATATGTTATTGGTATTAAATTAAAGCAAATTAAATGATAATTTAAAAAATATAATAAAACTTAGGTATGGGGAATTAAGAAAACACGCTATGGCCGTCTAAAAATTGAAAAGTTCCCTTTTAATTTTTTTTTTCATTTTCTCCATGTCACAATGAAGTTTTTAAACAAATTAGTAAAACAGTACAACTTCAAGTTGATTTTTCTTTTGTTTCCTAAGCCAACTTGAAAAAAAGTAATTATAAATATCATTAATAGGCTATTAAATATTACCAAACAATTGAATATTTCGGCCATTTTAAACTAACATGTTATTATGTAAGATATCAGTGTACTACAAATTTTACAACGAATAAGATTATTTAAAGTTACACATTTACAGGTTACATAACAGTTTAAACTTTTAAAATAGTAGGTTTAAAAAAAAGTTACATACTGTTACCTCATCCCACGGTCCACCGGTATAAAATACTTTATTGAAATATGATTGTGAAATAATTTGCTACAAAGTTTCAGCAGTCAAAATCGAAACAATTCAATTTTGACATTTTACACAGTGCGCACCAGAAGTTTGGAACGTGCGAAATAAAACTGAAACAAATGGGTTTTTGTAAAAATCCAGAAACACATCGAATTTCTTTTTTAAAGCTGCACATTTTTATGTCAAAATCATTTTCCAACATTCATTTGTTCTTAAGTAGTGATGTTATAATTTTTTTATGGAAACTCAATTTTTTTCCTGCTTATTTTGATAATCTCGCGTTATATTTTTTCTTAGAAAAATACACACAAATTTAACCATATTTAGATTTTATTTAAAAAAAATAACGCTGTATAATAATAATAATAGTAATAATAATAATAATCTGTTTAGATTTAGATTTTCTTCGTTTCTAGCAATTCTTTTTTCAAACAATGAAGATCCTTATATGCCCCACCCAAGCATTAGGTTTGAACAAGATGGCGTTCCTCCCCAATTTGGTGTGCAAATGAGGCAGTTTTTTGAAGAAATGTTCCCTGATAAATGGTTAGAGCGGCGAGGACCGTTTCAGTGGCATGTGGGATCACCTGACTTAACGCCGCTAGATTTCTTTCTATGTAGTCATGTGAAATCGCGAGTTTATATTAGTTTCCAAACAATTTAGACGATTTAAATCCTCGGATTTGTTTATAAATGTGACGTACCGGATCGGAAATTATTGAGCGGGCGTTACAAAGTGTTTATACACGTGCTGGTCAGTGCCAAAGGTGAACCTGTTAGGTAATTTTTTTTATGACGATCTTATTTCCATTATAAATAAATTCGTATTATTCGAAGTTTATGTGTATTTTTCTCAAAACAATTGTTATGTGGGGCACCAATTATTTTATATCACCATTTAACTGATGAAGATATCTATCAAAATTAGACAAAAATGGGATTTCATTGAAAAAATAATGATGGCGTCATTACTTACGAACAAATGAATATAGGAAAATGATTTTGACATACAGTTGTTCGTTTTTATTTAATTAATCTACGTGTTTAAGGATTTTCACAAAAAAATCATTTATTTCAGTTTTATTTGGATAGTTCCATACTTTTGACACGCACTGTATAGCAATACTCACTTAGGTGTATAAACAATGTCATCTAAAACACTTACTTATATTGATTTGGTGTAACACCTCTTTATGAGTTTGAGTCAAAAAATTACTAATAAACTACGTACCAAATATGTTTCTAAAACAGATTCATAATTAAATATTGCAATACACTTGAAACACTTTCAATTAAAGAGTAAATAAAAATGCATAAACTATTTTTGTAATCTATAATATCATAATATAATAATTGCTGATTTGTTTCCCAAAAGTGTTCAGTTCAGTTCGTTAATTATCAATTATTATAATTTTTTTAAGTTTCATTTTACCTATCAAAAATAACTGAGACAAATTTAACCGATAATAGGTTTTAAAGCTATTTTACTATAATAAAATTAAATACATGTTGTGTCTTGGACGTTTGATTTGTAATAGGGTATACTTTCGTTTGAAATACAACAACCCCAATTTTGACAGTTGTGGTTACATGGTAATAAGCTTGAACCGTAATTGTATGAAAAAGAAAATGTATTGAATTAGTTTCCTTTCAGAACGCTAAGCATTTCCTGACTCATGGTTATTTAATCTTTTTTATTGATTTCCTTAATCAATCTCTACGTTTTAGGTAAAACACTCATACATAGATTTAAACTGTAGATAATATAAACAACAATAATAAAATGCGGACTAATAAAAAGTTACGAAATGTATGTATGTTACTTTTTGCACATGAGTATATAAATATACTTCCTGTTTTAACACAAACGTAAACAAAAATAATAAAGCAGTAAGTAGTAAATATTATGACGTAAATGTAACGATTAGCAATGCGTAAAAATACGCTAAGTGTACACTATGAAAGTAGCAATAATTCGAAAGTGCAATCTAAAATATGCAGAAGTGACGTAGAGCATCCTTTGAATATGCCATTTATTGTTTCTTGTAAACGTAAGCGGCACTAATAAAACTGAATATTACTTTAAAATATTTACTTATGAATATAAATATAAAAATATCTGTAAATTGTAGAACACCTTTTTCAGGGTGAATGGTGCAATCATACAATACTACAAAAATCTCTACTCACATGGATTTATGTAACCATTCTATTTGAATTACTGTTTAAAAAGTTGCACCTAGATATACAGGGTGTAACTGAATGACTTGGCCTAACTCTAGGGGAGTTCTGCTCTTCACGTTATTAAATAGAAATTTTTTTACATGTTTGTTGAAGGAGGTATGGGTGTATTTATAAATTATAAATTATGAAAATGCTTTTTAAATATTTTTTAAAACCAGTATGTCTTGATTATTTAATAGAATAATAAGTGACATTAGTTTAAGTGTATTTATAATTATTTTTGTAAATGTTTCATTACGCGTAATTACACTAATGAAGAAATAAAAGATATCCATTTTACTTATGGACGAGCGAAAGAAAATTTTAATTAAACTGCCCGCAAAACTCAGGTATCTTCTTTTGTGGCGAGCCAACGTTGTCTTGGAGAAACGGAATCCTTTGTGAAATTTGGTGCAGATTGTGCTATAGAAAAAAATTCGTTTAATTGAGGCTAACCCTAATACTACTACATGACGGATTCCTACTGGTGTTTCACATCCAACTCTTTGGAAAATTTTTCATGAACAGTTACTGTTACTGTATCCATTTTATGTACCGCAAGCAACTCTGTTGGAGGCTGATTTTCTACAAGGATTTCAATTGTGCGTATAGAACAATGCAATGACCCCAATTTTCGTACGTGTGAATGAATTAATGAATTGTCACAGTAATCATTATTTGGCTGACGCTAATCCGTACGTAGTAACACTTTCCAGGCATCAACAACCATATTCCTGCAATATATGGGCTGGAATTATTGATAATTACTTGATTGAACCAATGTTTTTGCCGCTTACACTTAATGGTCAAAACAATAGGCAATTTTTGCAAAGAGCGCTAGCAGTATTTCTGAAGGAAGTCTCACTACAAAACCACCGTAATTTATGGTTAATGCACATTTTAGTCTAACTGCATGGGAATTTTTGAACGTCAATCATCCAAATCATTGGATTGGTAGGGCAGGATCGATTGCATGGCCTACACGCTCCCCTGGTTGCAATTCATGTGCCATTTCTAAACTCTTAAACTATATTTAGCAAACTTTAATTGAAAGTGTTCTGAGATCTCAGCGTGGATAGTTGATTACTCCTGATATTTTTGAACGTGTGAGACAATCAACGATGAGACGTTCTGTTGTAGGTATTTTTGCCCACGACGCGACGGTCAGTTCAAGCACTTAATATAAACAACACGTTCTAAATTGTATTAATATTAATATATTATTGTTTGAATTTCAAGTGACTATAACATTTTAAAGAATGATTTCCAAACAATGTTTTTGAACTTTAAACATTAATTTGAAGAGTACAATACTTCCCTAAATTTTGACCACCAACTTGGGAATCATTTCTGTATTAACACTTTTTCATTAGAATGCCTTATTACTTAGTTTTTTATTCGCTTGGTACACTATGGTACATTGTCATTTATATTTTTTTACGTTCAGGTTCTAATTTTTGAGACGAGGAATTGTCCTCAGTATACACCCGTCTATATAAAGTTTTTTTTAAAAACCTCTACATCATATTGTTGGACAAGGGCGTTTTGATCTACTCTCCCATATACCAAAAACGAAATATCGCACTGTATAGCAATACTCACTTAGGTGTATAAACAATGTCATCTAAAACACTTACTTATATTGATTTGGTGTAACACCTCTTTATGAGTTTGAGTCAAAAAATTACTAATAAACTACGTACCAAATATGTTTCTAAAACAGATTCATAATTAAATATTGCAATACACTTGAAACACTTTCAATTAAAGAGTAAATAAAAATGCATAAACTATTTTTGTAATCTATAATATCATAATATAATAATTGCTGATTTGTTTCCCAAAAGTGTTCAGTTCAGTTCGTTAATTATCAATTATTATAATTTTTTTAAGTTTCATTTTACCTATCAAAAATAACTGAGACAAATTTAACCGATAATAGGTTTTAAAGCTATTTTACTATAATAAAATTAAATACATGTTGTGTCTTGGACGTTTGATTTGTAATAGGGTATACTTTCGTTTGAAATACAACAACCCCAATTTTGACAGTTGTGGTTACATGGTAATAAGCTTGAACCGTAATTGTATGAAAAAGAAAATGTATTGAATTAGTTTCCTTTCAGAACGCTAAGCATTTCCTGACTCATGGTTATTTAATCTTTTTTATTGATTTCCTTAATCAATCTCTACGTTTTAGGTAAAACACTCATACATAGATTTAAACTGTAGATAATATAAACAACAATAATAAAATGCGGACTAATAAAAAGTTACGAAATGTATGTATGTTACTTTTTGCACATGAGTATATAAATATACTTCCTGTTTTAACACAAACGTAAACAAAAATAATAAAGCAGTAAGTAGTAAATATTATGACGTAAATGTAACGATTAGCAATGCGTAAAAATACGCTAAGTGTACACTATGAAAGTAGCAATAATTCGAAAGTGCAATCTAAAATATGCAGAAGTGACGTAGAGCATCCTTTGAATATGCCATTTATTGTTTCTTGTAAACGTAAGCGGCACTAATAAAACTGAATATTACTTTAAAATATTTACTTATGAATATAAATATAAAAATATCTGTAAATTGTAGAACACCTTTTTCAGGGTGAATGGTGCAATCATACAATACTACAAAAATCTCTACTCACATGGATTTATGTAACCATTCTATTTGAATTACTGTTTAAAAAGTTGCACCTAGATATACAGGGTGTAACTGAATGACTTGGCCTAACTCTAGGGGAGTTCTGCTCTTCACGTTATTAAATAGAAATTTTTTTACATGTTTGTTGAAGGAGGTATGGGTGTATTTATAAATTATAAATTATGAAAATGCTTTTTAAATATTTTTTAAAACCAGTATGTCTTGATTATTTAATAGAATAATAAGTGACATTAGTTTAAGTGTATTTATAATTATTTTTGTAAATGTTTCATTACGCGTAATTACACTAATGAAGAAATAAAAGATATCCATTTTACTTATGGACGAGCGAAAGAAAATTTTAATTAAACTGCCCGCAAAACTCAGGTATCTTCTTTTGTGGCGAGCCAACGTTGTCTTGGAGAAACGGAATCCTTTGTGAAATTTGGTGCAGATTGTGCTATAGAAAAAAATTCGTTTAATTGAGGCTAACCCTAATACTACTACATGACGGATTCCTACTGGTGTTTCACATCCAACTCTTTGGAAAATTTTTCATGAACAGTTACTGTTACTGTATCCATTTTATGTACCGCAAGCAACTCTGTTGGAGGCTGATTTTCTACAAGGATTTCAATTGTGCGTATAGAACAATGCAATGACCCCAATTTTCGTACGTGTGAATGAATTAATGAATTGTCACAGTAATCATTATTTGGCTGACGCTAATCCGTACGTAGTAACACTTTCCAGGCATCAACAACCATATTCCTGCAATATATGGGCTGGAATTATTGATAATTACTTGATTGAACCAATGTTTTTGCCGCTTACACTTAATGGTCAAAACAATAGGCAATTTTTGCAAAGAGCGCTAGCAGTATTTCTGAAGGAAGTCTCACTACAAAACCACCGTAATTTATGGTTAATGCACATTTTAGTCTAACTGCATTGGGAATTTTTGAACGTCAATCATCCAAATCATTGGATTGGTAGGGCAGGATCGATTGCATGGCCTACACGCTCCCCTGGTTGCAATTCATGTGCCATTTCTAAACTCTTAAACTATATTTAGCAAACTTTAATTGAAAGTGTTCTGAGATCTCAGCGTGGATAGTTGATTACTCCTGATATTTTTGAACGTGTGAGACAATCAACGATGAGACGTTCTGTTGTAGGTATTTTTGCCCACGACGCGACGGTCAGTTCAAGCACTTAATATAAACAACACGTTCTAAATTGTATTAATATTAATATATTATTGTTTGAATTTCAAGTGACTATAACATTTTAAAGAATGATTTCCAAACAATGTTTTTGAACTTTAAACATTAATTTGAAGAGTACAATACTTCCCTAAATTTTGACCACCAACTTGGGAATCATTTCTGTATTAACACTTTTTCATTAGAATGCCTTATTACTTAGTTTTTTATTCGCTTGGTACACTATGGTACATTGTCATTTATATTTTTTTACGTTCAGGTTCTAATTTTTGAGACGAGGAATTGTCCTCAGTATACACCCGTCTATATAAAGTTTTTTTTAAAAACCTCTACATCATATTGTTGGACAAGGGCGTTTTGATCTACTCTCCCATATACCAAAAACGAAATATCCAATAATATTGCCCGTTTCCACCAGTTTCAATGCAAAAAATATATTATTTGACGTTCAGATTATACAATACAGTGATTGTTATGCGTATGTTGTATTAATTAAGTACAACAAAATTCACAAGTTATTACAGTGTTCTTTGTTTATAGATAATTTATTTTACCAATTTGCTGTTGATTTAGACTACGTTTCAAAATATATGTAATATAAATGATTCCTACTTTAGCAATACTGTAGGCGGCTGAAAATGTTTATTAAGATTTCCTCTTTGTATTCGGTTTGTAGTGGAACTGTTATTCTTGGATTGGCACTTCAAAATGTTTTACAAGGGTGGTGTTAAAAAATAGCTATTCAGTTATTAATTGAAAGGTATCATCCATTAACATGTATACATATAACCCTCGAACAAAGTAAAATTAACCGTCCCCTCTCATTTGAAAGCATAAAAGGCACTGGCTTATACACAGAAGTAGGTTAATTCGTATTTCAAACCACTTTATTCATCAACGATGCTGTTTTGTATGGACCAATTTGCGTATCTTTAAAATGTTTGATGCAGGAACATTTGGTTATTGGAAATGACCCGAGTTTGTTGTTTTACGTTCCAGTTTTTTATCCTTTATAGCTCCGGTAATTTACCTTCAAATACATTACATTTTGCCCTTCAAAGTTATAAAAATTACAGTTTTTATACATTTTGATTTATACCGTCTGCACGTAAGCAATAAATCGTTATTAACCGCCAACGTATTCGGTTACATGATGATCCCAAAGGATAAACCTTTCGGGAGGAACAGTTATGTATAATTTATCATCAGCAACCCTTTGATAACTTCGTTATCAATGTATGTTGTAATTTGCATTACAAATACGAAATTGAATCAAAATACACCAATCAAATTGGAAGTATTCGTTAGTACTTTATGATTTCATATCAGCCTTATATCTTCCAAAAATATATCATTAAGAGATATAGTAAATTTTGTTATCATAAACACATGTCATAGCTTTCTATGCGACGCGCTTCAGTTGTCAGTGGCTCAGTTCGGTGTGATATTTGACAACTAACTTTCAAATATTGTTAGGGAAATTCCAAAGCAATAATGATTGTTCCTAGTAATGGCATTGTGGTTTGTGTTTTTTCTCTGCAATTAGACATGGAAGACAATTATGGTGTGGCGCAGATAAAAAGTAGCAAACTTTGAACTTCAATTACTGGAATCCTACTAACAATACACTGAGCCGGCCTCGGTGGTCTAGTGGTTAGCGCATTTGCCTTTAGATCCGAGGGACGCGGGTTCGAACCTGACTGAGGTCGGCGAGATTTTTCTAGCGGGGAAAAATCTGAAAATGCGCCTTCTGTCGGATAAGAAGTAAAGCCGTAGATCCCGTAACACTGCGATGTGTGACACGTTAAAAATCACTACTAGAGTTGGAATTACCCCAGATAGGCAAAATTCTTAGTTAGGGTGTACAATGGGCCAAATGTGGCCTAAGTACATAGAGATGCTTGGAAAACCGCGTCCTAGATCTCGCTCTTTCAAAGCAAGCAAGCAAGCAAACAATACACTGTCAATTGTTTCACACATGACAGATGTAAATGTCATATTAAGTTTGTCTTTACTTTTTTCAAATAAGATTTTTAAACAATGGCAAACTTCGTCGAACAAGAAGAAAAGCGTAAAGAAATTTTGAACAAATACATGGTAAATTCAGTGTCCGTCAGGTTCAGATTGCAACCCTATTAAAACATCCGCGTTCTACTCTTGGAAGAGTTATTATAACTTATAAAGAACGATTGTCCACAGAAAGAAAAGCTGATTTGGGTAGAAAAATTGGATTTCAGGACAAAAATTTAACTGCATGCATAAGAAAGTCCTTCAGAAGAAATCCCAATTTGTCTGAACGTACTGTAGCAAATTAATTTGGTACATCAAAAGCCACCGTAAATCGAGTAAATGTAAAAGTAGACTCGCAAACATACACAGTCCAAAAAGTGCCCGATAAAGATCCGGAGAAGGAAAAAAGAGCAAAATCTACCACAAGAAAATTGTACAATCACTTTTTCAACAAGTATGGCTGCTGCGTTATGGACGACGAAACGTATTGCGTAGTTGACGTCAGTCAAATACCGGGGCAAGAACTTTATGTTGCTTCGCAAAGGGGAACAGTTGCTATATAATTTAAGACGAGAAAGATTAGCAAATACCAAACATTTTTGATTTAGCAGGCCATGTGCATTTGTAGTTGAAAAAGTGATTCTTTCATTACCATTGCATACAATAATGGCAACATTTATGTTTAATGTTTAAAAAAGAGATTGCTTCCTTTTATAACTTCTCACGTCACTTCAGTATTCTTCTGGACCGATTTGGCTACATGCCATTATGGATAATTAGCACTAGAGTTTTACTCAAGCAACAACGTTATCATTGTACCAAAGGATTACAATTCGTCAAATTGTCCTGAGCTGCGGCCAATATAGCGTTATTGGATTTTAATGAAAAAACAGCTAACAAACATTAAACATTATTCTGTTAATATATATGACTTTCGCCAAAATTAGTAAAAAGTAGAAATAAATATGACCAGTGTTGATGTTCAAACTTGAATGAGAATAATGAAGTCTAAAGTTCGTCACTTCTGGCATACATAATAATATCAATACATTCTTTTATAAATTTGAATATATATCATATAATTTCAAGTTTGACACAATAATAAATACTTTGAAATCATACGACCTATTCTTCTAACTGTTGCAAGCTTACTACCTTTTTTCTGAACCACACCTTATTTTCAGGGATATCCTGGGAGAGTTTTTACGTTTCTCTATATTTTATTGTCGCAAATTCCAATCATTTAAAATGAACTAATATTAATATTATTAGGACATATTTAGTACTAAACTGCTTTGTAGCATATCGTGCCAAATTTCCAAATGTTGCCCTGAACTATAAACAATTCCAAAAGTAGTAAAAATTACAATTTAAAAAAAAATCGTAAATCATAGGTAAAACTGTTTCTCTAAATAGCAAAGGTAGCCAGAGAGAAAAATATTGAAACAAACCATGCTACTCGGGAAGTCATGGAAAATGTTTCGTTTCAATCATCTAGGCGGTTATTCTGGTATCAACGGCCGATTGGTCATCACAACAGTAACATTAAAAATAAGATTATACTGAAATGTTAAATACACTCCTAAACTATCTCTCTACATCCTAGTCAGCATTCGAATTTAAAGACTTAATATATAATGGTAAACATTTTTGTACACCTTCGTCGTAGAAGGTTGCTGCTTGTGACAAAAACCTATTTTGTACCGTCGTCTTGAGGTAGTCGTCGAGAAAACTGGAGCGGATTTTTAAATAATTCTTAAGATGGAAGAAAAGGTGATAGCCACTAGCCGCTAAATCTTGACCATATGGAGGGTGATTAAAAATGCTCCAATTGAATTACTCAATAAGTTGCACAGTGCGAACTGTAGCGTGCGAGCGGGCGTTAGCGTGCAAAAGCACGGCTCCAGAAATTAGCAATCGTTTTGTTCCAAGTCGCTCTATTCGGCTTTCTAAAGGTTTCACCATACCGTCTGCATTAATCGTCGCATCTCGTTCCAGGAAACCAATCTTAATACGTCTTGCCTTTCCCAAACAACAGTAGCCGTAAGCTTCCGGTTCTTAAACGGTTGCTTAAATTTTTGTGTTGGGGGAACTCGCATGCTTCATCCCACTGCATTGGTTGTAGCTTCGTTTCAATTTTTTGTACGAATCCAAATCTCATCGCCAGTTACAATATGATTCAGGTACTCAGCCATCAGCTGCGTACCGATGAACGAGATCAGTGCATTATACAATCCCTGATTTTTGCTAACGCCCTTCACAACATCTTTGGCACCCACAAGGCACAACTTTTGTGGTACTGTAGCCTGTTCGTGACAATTTCATACAATAATGTATATACAATTTGAGGATAATTTGAGCCCATTTCCCAAAATCTTCTTGTTTTTGCATGGAGAAAACGAATCAAACTTGGCCGGATTTTCAATTGTAGTGTTCATTTGAACACTGGATACAATAACAGAACCACGGTAAAGTGACGTGAATAAGCCTCGTACTATAATGTATAATCTTAGTTTTGTTAGGGTGAAATTTTTCAGCATTCTGCATAATTCCTTACTTTGAATACTCACAAATAGTACGATAGAAGAATATTAATTATGTGTTAAAGGAATACGTTCTCGTGCAAAATATTCCATTTAATCATACAATTTTGTCAAATCGGGTAATTTCCTAATATCGATTAATTTTTATAATTATGTTACTCGCACAGCAGCTAATGAAAATCTAATCTAAACTAAATTACTGTTAAAAATAAGTGTTACAGTAAATATTTACTACATTGTATCCCATAGAAACACACACCCAGTAATTGATTACATTTTATGTGTTTGTACTGTATACAATAAATGAGTAAAACCATAAAAAGCCTTACACAAGAGAAAGGAAGGAAAGGCCATAAATCATTTGCAACACTTCGCAACTAGTAACCACACCTAATGCGAAAAGCTTTTCAGTAACATCAATTTTTGCAGTAATTAATTATGAGGACACAAAAAGCAGCTTGACCTTTTATTATACATGAAAATCGATACCTAGCACCTAATACACGTGTGAAAGCCGTTGTAAAAACTTTCTAGAACACTTAGCAGATACCTTCCGAAAATAATGAGAAATTAAATATCTGGATAGTTGCAGCTCTACATGAAAATTCATACCGAAACTTTCAGGGAATGTTAATTCAGATTTAAATTTTAAATTGATTCAGCTAATTTAAATTACAATTTTAGTAACTCCAAAACCGTTTAACTGTCTGACTGTAATGGAAATGGAAGTTTGTAAACTGATATGGAATTAAGGATATTTTTTGTAAATACTTGTGTGTATACACGGAAGTTCGTAGAAGATAATTTATTATCATTTAAGTTAAACAAAATTTGTTTAATAAATTTGAATTTTATGTGTAAAGTAAACAATTGAAGGTATTAGATAGTTCGTTAGGTACTGTAAATTACTGATGCTTATTTCTGTAGTGCAAACCAACATTGTAAATTATGCAATGTTGCAGATTTATGCAGAACGTTTATTTAGTTCAAATTATTTTATTTAAAATATTATTAGCAACACGATAATCCAGTAATATAGTTCAAAGAATTACTGAAGTTTATTGACCCATTGAAACAAACGCGAGTGATAAACAGAATTATTGTTACACAAATAACTTTTATATAGCGCTTCCCTTTATTTCATAAACGTGCCACATTTTATTGTAGCCTTCCTATCTAAATCGATGTATACCAATTTTTAAATTTGTCTCAAATTATCAATTAATAAATTCAAGTAAATGTTTTACATACATGAAATATGTTACATATTAAATGTATATTTAGATTTAGTCTTATAAATAGTAAACCTGTTTTAGAAAATTTTAAATATGATGTTTATTAGAAAGAGAAATTAGGAGAAATAAAAAGAATATTAGTGGAGAGATAGGCAAACATGTAGAAGAATTTTGCGTACCGAAAGGCGTTCTTAGACAATAACCAACCGGAAGGAGAGAGAAAGAGAGAGAGAGAGGGGAATAATCATACAAATTTTAACTGAAAAACAACTGCAAAATATTGGAAATTGTAATAAAATCAGTAGTTTGGACTTCCATTGTCTTTATTTTTAAAAACACAGTAATTACACAACGTTTCGACTGTTAGGTATCTACAGTCGTCATCAGGTGAATACAGTATTCACCTGATGACGACTGTAGATACCTAACAGTCGAAACGTTGTGTAATTACTGTGTTTTTAAAAATAAAGACAATGGAAGTCCAAACTACTGATTTTATTTCAACCACATCATTGTCTACCACATTCAAACGGACATTGGAAATTGTGTATCGTTGATACTTTTAATTTTATATAATTCGGGATTAAATAGTCTATCTTCCATGAATTTTTGAAGTGATGATTATTTAATATCAAATTTGACACACAGTAAATTCTGAACTACTACGTCGGTTCAAACAGTGACGCTGTTCTGTATTAAGACCTATGCAGTCTTCTAAAAGTAAAATTTACTGACAATTATTTACGTTCAAAATACAAAAAAAAACAGAGGTGGTTTAAGATTTACTTTTCTTACGTTGTCATACTGGATAGCTTGACATTTTCACAACAACGGTTCCGTATTTACAATACTTCTGAAAATAATAGACGATATCTAAGCGAACAGTGTCGTTTCATATTACTTACATAAATTAGCTTGTTTAACAAAACTGATATTGCTAACACGAGTTATCGTTTACTTAAATCCGCGATGATCAAACGTAAACATTATAGTTTAATGAACTCTGTTGTACTTGATGATATAATTGCAATACATTCTAATTGAAGATATCCTTAATATAACGTCCATATTTTTTTAGAGGGACGTAGATGTTTAACGTAGGGAAAAAGTAGTGTATTAAGTTTCTGGATCAATTTACCAAGTCTCATCAAAACTGAACCATACTATTTCTTTGAATCATCTAAAACATTATGTCCTAATTTATCTCAGATAACGTTAACAAGTAACTTTCTTCTTTTTCTTTAGCCCTCCTAAATCACTTTTTTATATAGGCCTTCCCTAATGCCATCCAACATTTGTGTTAGTCCAGCCTTTTCTCAAATCATCGTACCAGCACATAGGTGGTCTTTCTCTTCCTATTTTATGTTCGTACAGTCTCCATTCTATGGTTTCATGGTTCTATCTGTTTCTGTCGAGTCTGGCAACATGTCTCGCGTAACTCCATTTATGATGCTAATATCTGTTACGATTAATCTTACTCTTTTGTTCTATATATATTGTCATTTTTGTGATATTCAACATGGGTCTTTGCATTCGTTTTTGAACTATTCGGATGGTGTCAATGTTATTTTTTATTGCTGTCCAGAATCAAAGATAACCGTCTAAATGCAACCCGTCCCGTTCTTATTCTTCTTTTAATTTCTTATTTTTCACTACCTCTTGCTAATTCAATTCCCTGTCGTAGGTGGATATATTATTTTACTCTTTCAATTTGGGTCTCTTCCACTCTTATTTTTCTAGTTTCTAGATTCTAGTTCAAGGTACATTATTTTGATTTTGGTTGAATTCATTTTTGGCCCTACTTTTTGAGATTCTCGATCATTTTTTTCAGCTCTTCTATATTTTCTTAAATTAGTTTATCGTTCACGTTTATTCTTTTCCCCGTCCTGTTTATTTTCCTGAATACGTCTTCAAGTGCCAATGTGATATAACAAATAACTAATTGTTTAGCAATATTTCAATTAACAATCTGTTGTTGTATGCGATTACGTAATACTCTAGCTTCGCTTGTAAGACGGCTTCTAATTTTTTTAAATGTTTCTGTTTTCTTAAATGTTGCTGGTTTTTTATGCAATAAGAAAGTCACCGATTTTACTGCTTTTTAACACAACAGAATATTTAAGTCGATTATTCGAAATTGAACATAAACGGGGACTCATTTAACGTTTCATGCTTGATCTGATTCATTTTGTGCCATGGCATTTAGCAATTACAGACAACATTAGATTATAGAAATAATTTATTGTTAATAGAATACAACTCTGAAACCCCCGCTAGGCTATCATACAAGCGCCTACATCAACATATTGGTAATTTTAATATTATTAAATACTGATTCTAATATAATCTTTCAACATACAAATACAACAGGTTCTTCTGTTAAATGTAATTCTGGGATACCAAAAAAAAATTATTAGTAAGTCTTAAAAATACTTTCTTATTAATAAAACTGCAATGTTTTGTCTTAAAAAGTTAATTCAGACGTAGATACTTATACATACATATAAATTACATGATTATAGAAGTAAATTATTAGTCCGCAGGTGAATGAAAAAAATGCGGCAGTACTTCCAATTACAGGAAAACGTTGCAAATACGGATGATGTATGTTCATTGGTAAAATCTTTTGAGGCCGAATACTAAGCGAGTGAACACCGAAGCAGGTTGAAACATCCACCCGGGAATAATTCCAGAAATAATCATTAAGAGAAATCTTTAAGTAAGTTTCCTTCAAAGTAAATAGATACATTTCTGCTTAACACAAGCTAGATATGGTGAAACTATTCTAGCTTTTGCTAGTTGTTTCCAAGGGCTGTTGGAAATAAGCGGGAAATATCATAGAATAAAGATTGTAAATCCCACCATTTACTTTGTAAATCGCCGTTATATCCTGAATTTCGTTGTACCCGAGTTCGAGTTGGATTGTAATTAGTGTAAAGTATTCTTTGTAACATAATTTTATTTAAACGGGTATGAAATGTTATTTTTCCATTTACAGAAAGTAATGCAGGAAAATTTATCTAGGGATATAATATACCGTTTTTATATTGGTCATGTTAACCTCTTATCTTCCCTGTGATGGTATAAAGACAATTATGTATATCTTTATTTTTAGTTATACAAAAAAAGTGTATTATTTTAACCTATATTATCTTCTTCTAGAATGAACATCTTTGGGAGCAACGAATGTTCAATGGTGCACAGTCGAGATCATCGCCCCATCAAAAATCACGAACCACGAGAATGTACTGCCATAAACAGTATGAATACTACCAACAAACTAGTCCATCCCTCAGAAGCGGTGCTATATACAGGGCCCTCTAATATGCAGGACAACCGAATGGTATGGGCCGCCTTAACACCAAGGGGTACTCAGCACTTCATATCAGAAAACTACCCTCGAAATTTAATAGATTACGCCGAAAATGAAGACCATTATGAAACTATTGATAACTTGAACATACAACCTGTCCCCACAGTTACGTACAACACGTGCCAAAAAGGTTTGGAATTGAAATTAGCTAGAGAAAATAAAGGTATTGATAATTCTGGGTTCGTAGATTATGACTATGAAGACCCAACCCCTCTAATTGAGAGCTATCAGCTGAACGATATCGAAAACAGAGATGATTCCCCTTACTACGCCACTTTAGGAAATACTGACATGCGATGTGCCAGTTTGGGAAGTTCATTCAGACGGGGTATTCCTCTCAACTTACCGTTGAGACCTCGCGTATCTTCTCCGACTCGCATAGAACATCCAAACTTACCACCGCTGAATCTCTATCCTCATAAGGGAGCAAATATGACCATGACTTTGAAGAGAAATAATTTAACTTACAGAAAACCTGATAACATTGCGTATCGCAATAATGATAACCTTTTGCCTAAATATGGCTGTTAATTTTGAATGTTTATATCCCAAAGTTTTTGTTTAGTTGCGTGATACCTGATATCTACTTCCCGCCCAAATCTCATACTCATACTCGCCATGAAAATCATTTGGCAATCGTCTTTATCACAATTATTTACTAGAGTCGTCCTTAGTGATAGGTGTTGGATGCCTCATATGAAAACGTTCATGTAATCATGGCTTTTCACGTTAATTAATTTGCCATGTTACGTTGTAATAATTATAATTTCTGAATGTTCCTTAAACGCATTTGTTGTAACAATCTGTGTATATGCACGTATTTATTATGTAATTTATTAAAATAAATTATTCGTGTAAGAGGAGAGTTGTTCCTTCTATTACGTTTGCTCTACTAAGACTTCACCTACATATCTGTTAGATAAACTGTTTCAACTTCTTGTAATGTTTAGTGTGCATTCAACTTTTCAAACATATGAAACACATCTTAAAGCAAAATTGATAGTGTTTATACCGAAATAATGTAACATTGTTAAATTAACTATAATCCCATGTGTGTTAGATGATTGATCAGAATTTGACCAAAATAGTATCATTCCATGATGTATTTTCATTCTATACACTATATTACTTTGAAATAGGTATCATTAACAGCGTGCATACACACTGACAAAACTCCATCTAAGAGAAGTCAATATGTGGAAGTAATAGTAGCATATTTGTACTGCAGAATCAAAGAATTTGAGATAAACGGTGGGTATGAAAAAGTTCTCCCTTACATTTCATTCATAGATCCAGATTTTATTATTTTAATTTGACACTTCCTATCATTATTAATTACTGAAAAGTCATTCTACGCTCCTGGTAGATATTTAATTTTGATTACCACTAGCCAGAAGAGAAAAAGTCAGCATACACTTCAAACGTCCTGGAAAGTCTACTCAAAGAGCATCTCTTGAATTAGGCACTGAATATCGTTCCTTGGTACGCATTTTGAGGAACACTAAGATAATAAATCATTACTGATTTAAAGTTATTTGTTTTTTTTTAAGAATCGTGGAGTTGCCAAAGGCAACTCCAAGATTTCCATCCCACCCAGCTTACCCCGGCTCAGCACATTTCGTGCTATTCACAGGTCTAACATGCCCCACCCTTAAAAAACCCCATACCCCAAACACCACAAACACCCTGGGAAAGTGCAGTGCTCATGATTCGAACCTGAGCGACTTTGGTAGAATAACTCCGAAGCCAAACGCTGCGGCCATTACTCTACCGCGGTCCCCAAAGTTATTTGTAAGTACTAGTCGTTTGCAAAATCTGCGTAATATAAAATAATCTTCAGGTTGGTATAATAGCTTGTTCAGGATTGTTTTTCTTGAAGCTATCATTTATAGATTTGGCTGGCAATGATGCTTTAAATTTCAGAAACATATCATATTTCATTTTTCATTATCATTTTCACTTACTCTTTTAGATGCAGTACATTAATAGATTATTCACGGGTTTTTTTTAGTAATGTTAATAAACATGAAATTTACATTTCCAATAATATAATTGTTGTTTCTACTTTCTGCGATACATATCTTGAAAACGACAACATAAACCACTGAGCGGAAACGGTGGCTTAAATATACACTTTTTTGAATCATATATCGACTAACAAAGTTCCCAACCTCAGTAGAAGCACAGTGCAGTGGGTTCTTTACTTAAACTCTGCGAAGTAAATCTGGCTAAGGTAAACCTCTCACAATATGCAATACAATATATAATATAGGTAGTATATATAAAACAACACCCTCATGGTTGAAAATGGGAATGATCTCATGAAAATTTAATTCTTCATTTTATTTTGATTGTATAGCTAGACCCATATATCGTAAATATGGTGGTTACTAGATTTGCTTAATGTATGATTTGAAACATGTTCTTTAAACCTTATTCCTATATAATGGTTAGTTTGACCAATATGTTTTCGATTACAGCGAGAACAGTCAATTTCGTAAATCCCCAAGTTTTCATATCATCTTTATGTTTGCCTAATAAGCTTTTAATATTATGGTTTGAATAACCTACATTCTGCAATTGACGTATTTGCAAATATTGTCGAGGCCTTTGATTAAAGGAAGAAATTTGATAAAATTTCTGGTATTTTCTTTAGACTGGGAATTTTGTAAGGTTGTTGAATCACGAATTTTTAATCTTAATTTACCTTGTCTACGTCACTAGTACTATCAGGGGAATAAACAATAATTCAGATAAACCATGAAATTTAAGCCCACTATTAAATATTGTTACGTATAAGTTTTGTTACTAAATATGTTTACATTGGTTTTGTTTCGTTTCTAAGCTTTAGAATTATTTTTTACTTATACTTCTAGAAACAGTATCTGTTCTTTGTTTTCTATTCCGTATGTGCATTTTATTGACTGAAATGTGGAATTGTGTAAACATAACCTAACTTTACTCATAAATAGATTTGTCACTAGATTTTTAGAAAATTTGACATTGTTAGCGTAAAACATACCTATGCTAAAGCTATCTCTGAAAAATTTGCTTTTGCCACTTTGCACTGGTCAAAAAGAACTGTTACGAGATCTTCAAATGCATCATGAATTAGGCAGTGTTCTTACTGGCAATTATTTTACATTTACTAGCACAAAAAGTATAAACGTTAGTTGTTACTAAACAAATCTAATGAAATAAAAGTTGTTTATTCCAAAAATAATAAACTAAAATTGTAATAAATGTAACCTATATTTTGAGTCTCTCAGAACTATTTTCTTATCTGCCTTAGTGCCTTCTAGAATCACAGAATGTAACGTGAAGAAAGCAGTATGGTATCCGTAAATGTGTTATTTTAATGGACGCCGCCGTCTCTTTACAGACTCTTTAATTTATATTAATTTTTAATATTAATTATTAATATATAACTTTTTAGATAACGTACAAAAACTCCAATGTAGTGATATCTAGGGTCTTATAGCTGCTTGCATCGCTGAGAGACCGGGCTTGGTTATTATATTATTGAAGTGTAAGTTTTACAATCCTCCCAATGACTGCAATATATGTGACTCCACCAGAACAGGGTATTATTTCTTCGTGTAAAAGGAGGCATTCTCCTCAACGCCTGTCATTTTATCAGATGGTTTGTGATTGTGGTTGTTACTGTTCTTTTGTGGGTTTACCCCTCCAGTCCAAAATTCAGTTCTCCAAAACCGCATTTTCACTCAAACAGTACGAACCCTCCAAACACCAACTAAGTATGTGTTGGTACCGACAGAACGTAAAGCTGTTTCTCCAAATAGTTCGCTTTGATAGACAAACTGGATGCGGCGTAATGGATAATATTTCTGTACCTCACGTTCATTCATTCATTATTAGCTCTTTTCCGTCCAATGTTGGACATAGGCCTCCCTCAAATTTTTCAAACTTTTGCGATTTCCTGCAGTTCTTCGCCATCCAAATCCGATCACTCTTTTTAAATCATCTGTCCATCTAGTTTGTGGACGTACTCTGCTTCTTTTTCCTGTCCATGGCATGTATTTCCTTGTTCCACCTGCCATCTGTTAGTCTCATTGTGTGGGGCACATCTCCATTTTTGTGACGCTGCTGTGTGTTCTATTACATCCACGATTTTAGTTTTTTGGCGAATATTTTCATTTCTAACTCTATCTGTTAATCTTATATTCAACATCTGTAGTTTCATTGCCCTTTTGCTAATCTGTCGGTTATATTCTTCGTCAGCGTCCACGTCTGTGCTCCATACGTTAGGACAGGTAACACACATTGATTGTATACTTGCCTTCTCAAATATGGCGGTATCTTCTTATTCTTTAGAATCTGATGTTGTCTACCGAAAGCTGACCATCCCAATCTTATACGTCTATCTATTTCTGCGGTGAAGTTTTGCTTGTCAGGTTTTATTAATTGACCTAGGTATATACATATATTCTTCAGTTTTTTCTATTACTATACCATTTAGTATGATGTTGCGCATGTCTTCTTGATTCGACATGATCTTAGTTTTCTGTATGTTCATTCTTAACCCTACTTTTTCTGACTGCGCTTTGAGTTCTTCTATCATGGTCTGAAGTTCGTCGAAATTATCTGTTGTACAACATCGTCTGCGTATCTTAAGTTATTAAGCCTGCTTCCGTTGATGTTCACTCCTGTCTGGTTCCAGTTCAGTGCCTTAAAAACATCTTCCAGGGCCGTGATGAACAATTTAGGGCTTATTGTATCTCCCTGTCTCACCCCTCTTTTAATTGGTATTGGCTCTGTATTTTCATGCAATCGAATTGTCATATTTGCCTGTTCATAGATTGAATACCTGTGATCTACTCTACTATTTCTAAGTGGATTTCTACCGCCCATAGTTACCTCATGTTACTATATATATATATATATATATATATATATATGATGTTGGTTTTGAGG